>VUQI01033657.1:7332-27125 GCA_015106735.1 Paratilapia polleni | reverse complement strand
GATTTAACTGGTAGCCAATGAAGAGAAGCTAATATGGGAGAAATATGGTCTCTCTTTCTAGTCCCTGTCAGTACTCTCGCTGCAGCATTCTAGATTAAGTGAAGGCTTTTCAGGGAGCTTTTAGAACAACCTGATAATAATGAATTACAATAGTCCAGCCTAGAAGTAATAAATGCATGAACTAGTTTTTCAGCGTCACTCTGAGACAGAATGTTTCAAATTTTAGCAATATCGCGCAAATGAAAGAATGCAGTCCTACATATCTGTTTAATTTGTCCGTTGAAAGACATATCTTGGTCAAAAATCACTCCAAGATTCCTCACAGTGTTACTGGAGGCCAAAGTAATGCCATCCAGAGTAAATATCTGGTTAGATCCCATATTTCTAAGGTTTTTAGGGCCAAGTACAATAACTTCAGTTTTGTCTGAATTTAGAAGTAGGAGATTAGAGGTCATCCAGGCCTTTATGTCTTTTAGACATGACTGTAGTTTAACTAATTGATTCATGTCATCTGGCTTCATGGATAAATACAGCTGGGTATCATCTGCATAGCAATGAAAATGTATGCTATGTTTTCTAATAATATTGCCTAGGGGAAGCATATATAGTGTAAATAGAATTGGTCCCAGCACAAAACCCTGAGGAACCCCATAATTAACTTTAGAGTGTGAAGAAGACTCCCCATTTACATGAACAAATTGGAGTCTATTAGATAGATATGATACAAACCACTGCAGCACAATTCCTTTAATACCTACAGTGTGTTCTAGTCTTTGTAGAAAATATTGTGGTCAATGGTATCGAATGCTGCACTGAGGTCTAACAGGACAACCATATAGATGAGTCCACTGTCAGAGGCCATAAGAAGGTCATTAGTAACCTTCATTAGTGCTGTTTGTATGCTATAATGCACTCTAAAGCCTGACTGAAATTCTTCAAATAAACCATTCCTCTGCAGATGATCAAATATAGGACCCCATTCCACTCCCATGATTAGTAGAAACTGACCTAAACACTTGTATGAAAAAAGTTATCCAAATTATCCAAAAATGTTAAATAATATCAGTCCAACATCCAACATTTTGATGGGGTACTTAAGCTCATCTAGCATGGCTGCATGATATATTAAACACATAAAAAACTTGTAATCCAACCTACTAATCCAGTAGGCAGGTGTGTCAAACATTATTAAAAATGGCATGCTCAACTCCAAACAATGAAACAATCTAATGGGTGCTGAACCATTAAATTGCCAAACAATTAATAAAAACTTCAGCACTTACAATTATGTATACAATGTATTTAATATATCATGTAGTAAGAAAAAATGAAGTTGGAGAGTAGCAATTTGGAGAGTAGAAATTATTTTTTTCTTACAGCCATGCACTATTAAATACTTTGTATATGTAATTGTGAGTGTTGAAGTTCTTTTTAATGGTGTGTCAAACATTATTTGCATGTGTTGCAAGCCTAGGATGTATATAAAGAATGGACGTAGCCACTGTGAAATAACCCAGTGGCTTACAGTTGGCTTACAACTTGTGATTGGCAAGTCGTTAGCCAATGAGCATACTTTGGTTTATCCTCTTTTCTGACTCTAATAATGACCATAATTTACAAAATAAACTTTGTAAATATAAATGTCATTTTAGTCCATTGTTGGGGGCGTTGCCAGGCAATGTGATGGTGTCATAATATATATATCATTATATTCAAGTTTTGTGGACATAAATTAGATGTTATTGTCATGAAATTGAAATGATACAATACTTTTATAAGGGTTTATAAATGCACATATGCTAAAATGGGTCATTTTAGTCTATTGGTAGGTACTTGCTAGTACCTAGTCAACATTATGATGTCATAACATCTGATAGAGATAAGAACATAATATTCAAGTTTTGTAGATCTAAATTAGATGTTATAACTGTAATATGAAAATGATACATTGGTTTTATAAGTTGTTATAGGTGCATAAATGTTACAAATGGGTCATTTTAGCACATTGATAGGTGGTTGCTAGGCAACACGATGACGTAATTTTATGTGATACAGATATGAACCTTCAGGGACCTAACATGTACCTGTTTGCCAAGTTTGGTTGCTCAATTCCTGATCGTGTAGGAGTTTGCAGACAGACAGTCAGACACACGGTGTGTGACCCATGAACTAAAGTGAGTTTGACACCTCCAATGAGGTACTGGAAACCAAAAGACAGCAAGATGATTGCAAAAGTTTAATTTTAGCATGAACTATAGTGTTTTATAACATATGAAAATGAGATACACAATGGGACAGTCTGTGTTGTTCTAAATCTCCAACAGGTGAACTGTGTTGTTCACAATACCTCAGCAAGCCAACCTTTTGTCATCAAGAGGCTGCCTCCATCTCACCAGCTTTTGTGCTGTTAACAATACACGCTCTATCCTGATGCAATACATCCTCCAGTAAATTGGTAACAATTTCACAGAAATTTTTCAGCAAAAAAATATTGTTGAGACAATAATACTGCTTTGCCATGGGAATTGAAAGATAATTGTATGAGCCTGTGGCATTGCTGTTTCATAAGCTTCACGCTCCATTTCTGATTCCCACCAGAAAGCTGTTTCTTTTTCCTCCTTTGCACATATTTATTTCTGGCACTTAATTTTAGTCTCTATTTATGTATATCTTAAATCACATGTTCTTCTCTGTCCTTGCAAAATGGAAATAGGCACTGTTGTTATCTCTGGGACAGAAATAAAAACAATGCGCATCTTTGCTATTAAGCGCATAAAAAACATCTTCAAGAAGGGCAGTTTGAAAAGAGAGGGCACAGCAAAGCTTGAACAAGCTGTTGAATAAATACATTAATTAAGGGGGGAATTACGTGCTTGGGGCTTGAGTTGGCTTGCTTTCAAGTGCCAGGGGTCCTCATAAATATACATTTAAAAGACATGTGGCAAGATCAAGAAGTAACCTCTTAACAATGAACTTTTGTATCATCATCTCTGTGATGAACACCTAGCACACACTAGCCTTGTTAAGAAAACTAACAGTTTATTTAATATTAATAAATGTAAATTAATGCTTTGTTTATTTGAGTTGGGAACTCTCCCAAGTCGTGGGACACAGTCTATTTGATTTCAACTCTCAGGATGTAGACAGAAATATCAAATGCCAGGGGTCCCTTGACAGTACAGACCTATCCCACTTTTGTCACACAGCCACATGGGATTTCCGCTGCTACTGATTTTCTATTATAAACATCCCTTTATAGGAATATTGCTGCTATGACAACTACTTGTATAAGTAATATATATACTGGGCTAGAGAAAAGGGGGCAGAAATTAAGAGGAGAAACATCACTTAAGAAGATCAACACTAAGGGTTGACACTTGACCAGGCAGCATTAATAAATAGTCCCCCAAAGTATAGGAGAGGTTTTAAGAGGAAACACTTTGTATACTAACTCTTCTCTAAATGAAACTGTATTTAGACAGCCTATATGATGCATCACTTTCCTCAACAAAAGTGACATTTTTTATCTTGGTTTGAGGAGCATTTTGAATACAGATCCCTTTAATAAATTGGTCCACTAATGCTTGACATTATTGATGGATGGCACTGAGGTGAATGTAATGGCACAGAACTGCAATTTTGTGAATAATCTGTTTTTGTTTTATTAATTCATTTAAGGTTTATGGTCAGTGATGTTTTTAGACAAGAAATATTATTTAAAAAGTATGAGACAAGGAAGAGTGTTATTATGATTAGTCGTCATACACTCACCAGACACTTTATTACATACAGCTTGGTAGTACCTGGTTGGACCCCCTTTTGCCTTCAAAACTGCCTTAATTCTTTGTGTCACAGATTCAACAAGGTGCTGGAAACATTCCTCACAGATTTTGGTCCATATTGATATTACATCATATAGTTGCTGTGGATTTGTTGGCTGTACATCCATGATGGGAATCTCCCATTCCACCACATCCCAGAGGTGCTCTATTGGATTGAGATCTGGTGACTGTGGAGGCCATTTGAGTACAGTGAATTCACTGTCATGGTCAAAAAACTAGTTTGAGATGATTTGAGCTTTGTGACATGGTGTGTTATCCTGCTGGAAGCAGCCATCAGAAGATGGGTACACTGTGGTCATAAATGGACAACAATACTCAGGTAGGCTGTGGCATTTAAATGATAGTCAGCTGGCACTAAGGGGCCCAAAATGTGCCAAGAAAACATCCCTCATACCATTATATCACCACAACCAGCCTGAACCATTGATAAAAGGCAAAATGGATCCATACTTTCAAGTTGTTTAAGCCAAATTCTGACCCTACCTTCCAAATGTCGCAGCAGAAATCACGACTCATCAGACCAGGCAACGTTTTTCCAATCTTCTGTTGTCAAATTTTGGTGAATCCATGCGAACTGTAACCTCAGTTTCCTTTTTTTAGCTGACAGGAGAGGCACCAGCTGGGGTCCTCTACTGCTGTAGCCCATCTGCTTCAAGGTTCCACGTGTTGCACATTCAGAGATGCCCTTCTGTATACCTTGGTTGTAAGGAGTGGTTATTTGAGTTACTGTTACCTTCCTATCAGGTTGAAGCAGTCTGGTCATACTGCTCTGACCTTTGGCATCAACAACCCAAAGAACTTCCAAAGGCATTTTCCCCCAGAGAACTGCCACTCACTGAATATTTTCTCTTTTTCCGACAATTCTATGTAAACCCTAGAGAGGGTTGTGGAGGAAATCCCAATAAATCAGCAGTTTCTGAAATACTCAGACCAGCCTGTCTGGCACCAAAAGCCATGCCACGTTCAAAGTCACTTAAATCACCTTTGCTCTCCATTTATGCTCAGTTTGAACTTCAGCAGGTCTACATGCCTGAATGCACTAAGTTGCTGCCATGTGACTGGCTGATTAGATATTTGCGTTAATGAGCAGCCGAACAGGTATACCTAATAAAGTGGGAGGTGAATGTAAATCTCACAGTGGAACATCAAAATAGGTCTTCTGCTTCATGTTTGTGGAGAAGAAAAAGTTATTTTGGACTGGTTGTCAGAGTTGCCTGAAATAAGAAAGAAAATCGACTTAAGAAGGATTTGAAACTTTAAGCCCATTGAACATGTGGTTACAGTGGTTACATGTAGGTACATATGAACTGAAATCACCACTGTAAACCTAGACAGTTGAAGACAGTTGAAGTCAAGCTGTTGTTGTTTGTTGTTGTTGTTTTTTGTTTGTTTGTTTGTTGTTGTTGTTTTTAGCAATTTCACACATCTGGCTATCAGTGTGAATAAATAAGTAAGTATAATAACTTCTACCCAGTCGTTCTTTTTGTTTGTTTTTTCATAAAACACATCCATAACAATGAATAAATGAATGCATTTGAGTTTGTGTACTTGGTGAAGCAACATGTTAAATATTTAAGTTCCCCCAGGCATCTTTAATTGTTTAAACTGCAGTACAAGCTCAACTAAGTTATTGCGTATATCTGTGTCAACCTCAACCCAAGCTATCACTGCAAGCAGGCTAAGAATAAAACTATGTAAGATTGCAGGCATAGACACTGAGGCATACATGGTGATGGTTCCCTTTTATATTCCTTGTAGTCCCCCCTTATTTCTATGCAACAGTCTGCCTTTGCACATGGTGGCTTTGCAATGTGTAACCCTATGCCCAGGTGTTTCCTCAAACCCCCATCTGTTCCCTCTGTGCTTGAGAGCCTCATCATGAAGCTGCTGCACATTGTTGCCCTTACGCAGCATGTATTGGTATGACAAATACATGGCAAAACAGCAAGTGATTTCAAATTTATGAAAATGTAAAAGCTCTACAATATTTGTAAACATTATAAATGAAAATAATTTAGATATTAATTGGAAATGAGGACAGAAAACAAGCTCACATACTGCTGATTCTATTCTCAGTTACATTAACTGAATGACTGTGACACTCCATTCACTACCCAGTTTTATTGGTTGGTGCTAAAATAACATTCTGTGTGATGAAAGCACTTATGTATAATAAAGAAATCAAAGCCTGAAATAACAAAAACATGCCTTTGATGGTCATTTCTGTAATAATTTTTGGAGATGTTGAAATTACGTGTATCTTTGTGATCACCAGCCTAACTGTCAAGGTCAAAACTGAGCAGTACTGACATTACTAATTGAAAATAGAACATTGCGATTCAATTTGCACTAATTTACTAACTGATCTGCCAGTGTCAACAGCGGCACACATGGGGTAGCTCATTTCATTGGCTCTCTGCAGCACATTATTTTTGTCTTCTCCCTTCACAGATCAAGGGTACAGATGACTTTTGTCAGCCATCAGATGCTGTGTGGCAGATGTCACAGCATTTATTGTCACCATGATTTATTGGTTTAGAATGACCACAGCCACGGGGAAGAACACATCAAAAAGGCCAGGCGCTGGTGTAGGGGAGCTGCTGAATGCCAACTCCTCCACCAACTTTCATCCCTTTTCTCTTAGGACTGCACATTTTGCTTCTGGTTATTGTTTGGCCATCTGCTGTATTTCGAACCTCTTTGACTACACTGCTAAGCAAACACAGAGTCTGTGCCAAATTCTGTCACCTTCCTCTTGCCCCACTAATTCAACCCTACTGTGTCTCTTCAGTTAGATCAAGCATTTTTTTTTTTTTTTGTTTGTTAGTTTTTTTGAGAAAATCTTATAGCACAGATTCCGTTTTTACTGGAAATTCACCTGTTTTTATGTCTTTTTCTGATTTTCTTTGCCATCAATTTCTTAGATTTGCGTGATACACTCTAAAGATTTTAAACAAAGTAATAAAAACATTCAAATCAATGATCCAACAGCAATTTAATATAGGTTATGTTCTTTAAGTATACATATTCCTGCTTATGTTCAGGAATTGTAAAACTTGTCTTGCCTTCATACTGTTCTTTTGATGTTTGGAGCTCCAATAAGTAGTGTGTGTATTTACGAACACAATATTTCTGTCAAATTCAGCCAAATGGTTGGAGATGCTTGCCCTGTGGCTGTTATGACACTAAAGTTAACCAAGTTTATTGCCTGAGTGTAACCTTTTATACCAAACACTGTAAATAAAAGATGGACATAGCCACTGTACTTGTGCAGTCGAATTTTGAAGCCTCGGCTTTAGCTCTATGGTGGTCATCATCTTGTTTTCTGTAGCCAGAAGTGGTGCTTAGCAAGGTGCATTCATAGACTGTATCAGCAACAGATGCTAATTAGTGGTAACTAACAAACAAAGAAAATATAGGCTACAGAGACCCAAACCTTTAAAACCTGGTTTCTTTTTTCAGCTTTGGAGGTTGTTGCCTTTTTGTTTTTAATCCATGAGCATGTATTCTATAAAAATAAAAATAAATAAAGTAAAGTTTTTGCAGTAGATATGCAGTGAAAAACTAATAATGTGTTATATGAATGTTATTCTCGGAATAAAAAATGATTTAATACATCAGATTCAGATAATTCAAATACATTTTATGTCCACAGTGGGATATGATTTTAAATGAAATCAGGCATTAAATTTGGCCAAATAACACAGAAACTGCAATGTGTAACTCATCACAATTTATGTAAAGGTGGCATAGCATCTATGCTGTTGGTATGCAATGAAAATGTTATCAATATACATGAATATGATTTATTAAATTACAAAAAAAATTTAATTTCCTTGGTATTATCATGTGAGATGGATCCCTGTTGAACATACTTAAACTTGTTGCTAGTGTTTCCAACATAGACTCCCCAACCACTTTATTAGGTACACCTGTTCAACTGCCCATTAATGCAAATATTTAATCAGCCACTCACATGGCAGCAACTCACTGCATTTATGCATGTAGACATGATCAAGACAACCTGCTGGAGTTCAAACTGAGCATCAGAATGGGGAAGAAAGGTGATTTAAGTGACTGTGAATGTGGCATGGTTGTTGGTGCCAGACAGGCTGCTCTGATTATTTCAGAAACTGCTGATCTACTGGGATTTTCCCGCACAGCCATCTCTAGCTTTTACAGAGAATAGTTCGAAAAAGAGGAAACATCCAGTGAGCAGCAGTTCTCTGGGGGAAAATGCCTTGTTGATACCCGTTCGTTACAACCAAGGTATGCAGAAGAGCATATCTGAATGGATCCCACATTGAACCTTGAAGCAGATGGGCTACAGCAGAAGACCACACCGGGTACCACTCCTTTCAGCTAAGAACAGGAAACTGAGGCTACAATTTGGAAGGGCTCGCCAAAATTGGACAATAGAACACTGGAAAAATGTTCTGGTCTGATGAGTCTTGATTTCATGTCACAAAGCTCAATTCATCTCAAACTGGTTTACTGAACAGAGTTCACTGTACTCAAATGGTCTCCACAGTCACCAGATCCTAATCCAAGCCGACAAATCTATAGCAAAGGCGTGATGCTATCATGTCAATATGGACCAAAATCTCTGAAGAATGTTTCCAGCACCTTGTGGAATTGTAGGGTCTTTACCCTAAAATATAAAGTGCCTTGAGGTGACTGTTGTTGTGGTTTGGCGCTATATAAATAAAACTGAATTGAATTGAATTGAATCTATGCCACGAAGAATTAAGGCAGTTCTGAGGCAACATGTACCTAATAAAGTGTCCACTGTGTACACTCCAACGTTAAATAATATAATATAATATAATATAATATATTAAAAAAAACAATACACATGGAAGCCTTCCACTAAAATTTAAGTGCAAAGAACAGAAATATTGGCAAAACTTTAACATCTGCCAGAAAAACCTTGGGATATAGTGAATACAGAAGAGCAATTTAGCTTGACCAGGACAAATGTTCTTTTTTCCTTGATCATTCCAATTTGAAATTCATACTCCAAATGTACATGAGGTCAAAGCTAAAAGGCCAGTAATATCCAGAAAGAATGGAATGAATATGAACAAAGCTTCTGTTTAAAATTGTTATCTAGCTGAGCTACCTTCATCTCTCCTCCACCAGTGTAACAGTTTACAGAGGCATTCAGCACAAATCCTGAACAAAGCTTTCAAATGCCTCCCAGCAAATGTTATTAACAGTAAAATTCACTTTAACAAATTGTACAAATGCCTTCCTGCCACTTACAGTATGTCTACTTAATGAATTATGATAGTAAAGCATTCCACTGATGTTTCACCTTCAAGGCTGACCTTGTGATGGCTATTCTCTGCTGATGCTTGCCAGAGATAAAAGCTATGAGCCCTTCTCACCCCTCCAATGCCAAGGACACACGCATCATCGCTTTACTGGCCTATCTGCCCAGGTGATGCATGGCTCCTATAGCAGTCAGTCTGAGGCAGTATTTATAACAAACTATGTGAGGCAGCAACCAACTCATCACCGTCGAGACCTCAGAATCCTTGGTCTCCTAGGGCACCCACATAGGTTTTGTTATATGCTGTGGATATAAATTTTTTGTGCTATGGAAAAGCAAATGAGATGTCAAAGGAGAATGAATGTCTGACATTTTGAAGATAATTTGTTCTGCTTAAACCATGTTTACTTAATTCTGCCATGCATTATTAATCTGTGCTGGTGTAGAAAGACAAATTTAGGATTTCAAAAACTCAATGGAGTTAGGACAAGGTTTAGACTGAGAGAGTTATATCATTATATCCTTCAGACCATTTTGTTTTAAGTGTAGCAAAGAATAATTTCAAATGAACAGAAGGATGAATGCTTCTGAACCTGACAAATGCAATTTTAAGAAGAAAGTGAGACAAAATCTACACTCCAGTGTCAGCAAAGGACATCTTGTGACTGGTGGGGAAGTGAACAGCAAAGAACAGTCAATGCTTGAAATTCATTAGGTATCAGTGGGAGACAAAGCACTGACAGGTGTTTATGCAAATCATCAGTGAATGGATTCATCTCCCTAACAGGGAAAACAGCAGTCTCAGAATAATGTGAAGCATGTGAAAGTAAATCATAATCCACTTGTGAAGTTATGAGCATAATGTAAGCCTTACAATGTGTTGCGTTAGAGACACAGCTGTAGATAATAATCAATGAATAATTATTACATGCTATCCTTTGTTGTTGATGTTTTTTTTATGATGACATCTTTTGTAATTTGGTCATTTTGCAAATACTGTGTTGCAGTTTGGACACATTACTGCAAGTTCATTGCAGCTTCACACACAAATCATCTTTCTTTCTTTCTATTCACATCAATGGCGTGCGATGACTTTAATAGAAAGGCAATCGCAGATGATGAAAAACTCAGGAAAAATAGGCTTACACCTTAAGTGAAAAAAAGCATATTAAAATAAATTAATAAAGTAACAGATTAAAAGCTTGAGCATTGCATGACATGGTCAGCTGTCAATATCTACAGTGGTCTAACAGCTGGGTAGCAAAAGTTCAGTCATCTGAGTGAACTCTTAAAGATGCTAATCTGAAAGTGCTATTGGAGTTACTGGACAAGCACTACCTGCCTTGCTAGCCCTGACATAATGCGGCTGATTCACATTCAGATAGATGTTCAAGAAATGTTGTTAATCTGTACCTACAACAATTAATAAGTAAAGGATCTAGTAGTGTTTCTTACATGCAGTCCAACACTAGTCAGATGCCTGCTAATTAGCGCTTAGTAATAAAGTACATATGTATAAGATGGGCTGTATAAGTAACTGCACAGCGAGCCATAATATATGTCAGACTATTACACTGAAAATCCTCCAAATGCACCAAAACTACAAATATGATTGAGAGGTCCAGTTCAGTCCAAAAAGCTGAAGTGAAGCCAAGCATGCTGCTAGCAACCTAGATGGCATCTTCTTGTCACTCAAAGTGCCCCCGCCCTAATGATGGCAAAGTTTAAGCTTTAATAACATTTAGCTTTAATAAAGCTTTAATAAATATTATATAAAGAAAATCACCCTCAATGTATTTTTCATGAAAGGGGAAATTAGTTATGGACACCAAAACCTTTGGGCACTTCTACTTCTTTTTGTTTTGTTTTCTTTTTTTTTTTTAGCGTTGGAGGTTGCTGCTTATTTTAATCTAAGCACATATTCTATGAAAATGAAAATAAATAAAGTAGCATTGTTGCAGTGAATATGCAATCAATGATTAATAGGAAATTTCAGTGTTTTACATGAATCTTATTCTTGGAATAAACAAAGATTTAATACTTCACAAATTCTGATCTTTTTATCCCTAGTTTGATTAAATTAAACTGGAACTCATTCATTTTGATTCTTTCTAGATAGAATATGATTTCAAAAGAAGATTAAGCATTAAATTGGGAGAAATATAATCAAAATTGCAATGTGTAACTACACTTCCAACATGCAGTCTGATCATAGGATATATAAAATCTTATGAACCTCAACCATGTTTTCCCCCCAAACCTTAACCAAAATCTATTTGTCATATCCCAGTTCTTCCCCTTGCCTTGACCACATTGCTGCATATCTGCCAGCACTGGATCCAGTGTTGATTAATTATGTATGTATCTGACATACTGGATTAACAGCTGTAGACTACTAGTTTGGCACACATATTTAGTCTCTTTAACTTAAAACTGTAATTCCCGGTTCAGAAAATATTAATATGATTCAACTTTAGTTACTGATGTGATATGATTTAAATTTAAACTGTGACAATGCAATGTGTAAAACTGAAGTAAAGCAAGCAAGCAGTCAGAGCTCCCAGTCCACTCAGTGTACAGTGGTGTTATACAACATGGAGGTTCTGCTTTCACAAAAGATCTTTGGCTGAATACAGACACCAGCTTGCACAGAGTACCCAGATCTGGCAACAGCCAAATGTTTTGGCCTGCTATCAAATTACTCAAAAAATTAACATTAATTAGCAACTACTGCTATGACCTGCCCCCAGCAACGCTTGCCATTTTTGCCAGCAAATCTAACAATCAACAGTGTTAAAATTAGAAGCTACTACCTACTAATATTTCAAACACTACTCTTGGATTTTAGTCTGTTTTATAAAAAGAGCTAATAGCAATTGATTAAAACATGCCTGGATTGGCCCCTGAAAAGGATTTTGAGGATCAGTTCAGTATATCTCTGTCAGCATCTGTCTTCCCAAGAGAAAAGACAGCATCAAATGTCCAATAACAACATGTTTATGTTCCAATGTCAAAGCTTTCTAGAGACCATGGAAATTATGACTCTCCAAGATGAGGTAGTATGATGCTGTAATGGAGCCACAAAGGTAGAAGGTGAGGGAGGACAATCATTGTCAGATTTTGACAAAGGATACTACAGTTTGCTCCTGTTTCCTGTTGCTATAGTGGTTAGAAGAAAAACAAAAAAAACAAAAAACATTGTCCAGCCTTAGTGAAAAACCTATTTATTTCCACACCACAACATTTTCCCACCCTTTAACACAGAACAGTGTTAACGTTAACGTTTATTCTAGATGTATACGATTTTTAAAAATACTTTCACAACTCTTATTTTAACAATTCTGGACATCACAAATGATGCTTTCCTTAATGTGATGTCAAATAAAAAAATATTGATCATTTATTCAATATTAATTCTTAATGAATTAATGACTTGTAATATAATTAAGATTTTCTATGACTGGAAATTCTTCACATTGCAGTTACATATGACTTAAAGGATCTAGCAAATAAATATTAGGTTGAGACTTTCTATTTAAATTGTTTCTCACTTTCAACTGCTACTGTATTATCTGGGTTATTTCTCATAGTGACATCAATTAACACACAGTCTGATAAATATTCAAAGTTCTTTTCATATCCTGTCATGGGAGAAGAAAATGGAGAGAGTGCACAAGTTTTACATCTTATTAATGACTCATTTACTTTGATCACAAGCTGTCATTACACTGTTTGTTTCTTTTATTTTGTGCCATTCAACATCTGCCAAGAGACTGTAAAAAATCTGATAACATTTAGGGGAAAAAAAATAGTTACCCAACTGTGAACTGTTAAGTTTAGTAAGTGCCTGATATGCACAAGCCTAAAAATGATTATGATTGCTTAGGTGATTTATGGAAGGCTTAATGGCATTGTCTACATTAATGCTTCTATGTCTGTCAAACCCCTGCTGCTCTGCAAACTTTAGAACAATGCATACTTTTGGCCTGTTTATATAACTTGTCTATAGGGGGCAAGTAGTTAATGCTGAGTCCTTTATATTCTAGTGGAGTTTTAGTTTTTAGCGTGCACAGCATATCTTTGCAACTCACCCTAATGAATACTTGCTCTGTTTCATTTGTTGTAACTTGGGCAACATAGCCTTAAAATACAGATATTGGCATGTTGTTTACCAACAAAAGCGCTTCATGCCTGACAACAGCAATCTATAAATGTCTTGGAAATCTATAACAAGGATCCGGCATCACAGCTTTGTTTAACAAGAGTGTATCTGCAAGTTTCAATTTAATACCTTACATAAGAAAAGGTGAAAAAAAAAGCTATAAACAATTTTATGAAAAAAATAAATAGAAATACAGAGTAAATCCTCACTTGATTACACAAAGACCATGTAGGGAGTAGGCCTTCTTCCACAGAGCCCACCAAATTGCACTGCCATAAAATACACAGATAAAGAGGTCACAAGGTCATAACCATAGGTTATGGCTCTCACAACATGCCAATGCTACACTTTTACACTAAAATCATTTCATTTCATTCTTTGCTATACATGGCTATTGTTGACATTACGAGTTTTCCTGCTTTGATGACTTTTCCTGTTGCGATGAGTCAAAATGTCTTCGGTGAAAAAGGTTTTACAAACATGAAGACAAAGGAAAACAAAATACAAAATCTCACTTGCCGTGTCCATAGTATTTGGAAAAGCTTTTGAATTTATTTTTAAAGGACAATTAAGGCATTAATTTAGTATAAGCAAATATATATAAAATAATTCTTCATTACAATTTGTTCAATATTACACAACTTCCTTTAAGCAGTCTACTATTCCACTGAACAGGAAAACACTGCCCTTGCCTTAACCTTCAAGTGAACAAGTGGGGTTAGTTCAGACCTCAGTTGTGCTGTTGGGATATTTTTTTAATTGTAAAAATGTTTCCTACCAGGACTTTTTCAATCTACTTCTCCTACAGATTTTCATAGTATTTTACAGGAATTAGCTGATTAGTGTGTGAAGGATAATGAAAAGTTGTGTGGGCTCATTTTATACCCCTGAAACATATGGATTTTGTTTGTTTGGTTGTTTGGTTATTTTATTTATTTATTTTTTGATAACATTATAGCCTTAGATTTTATTGTAATCTGTAATTCATTGGTAATTATTCCACAATTAGTTGTCTCATTTTAACAGTTACATTTTTCAAATGTTTCAGTAATATATATTTTGAGTGTTTCTGCCCACAATATTTGAAATAGTTCATATCTACAAAGCAGATGTTTGTTCAGATTTAGTTTGAGACCAAAGCGTGTAACAAAGGATGAAAAAAAGCACCCCAGCTATGATGACTTTGGTAATTTGTTAATCGGAGTATTACAGCATCACCAGTCAATCTGTATTTTGGAGTTAAAACAATACTGGCATACTGTAACACATAATTAACTTTTTCTTCTTCTTTTTTTCTATTATTACTGAAACAAAGACAATTTATTTTCTTTTGTTCATGCTTTTTTTTTTCTGCACACAGATCATAGACAACCACAAATATTTACATTAGTACATTTTAGAATATCTGTCATAGATAAAGGAAATAGGTATGATTTGTTTTTTTTAAGTAAGAGTAAGTATTCCTGTATAATATATACTTGGTCGTTTTAGTCGGTATATAGCTTGCTGACTTCAGGGTAAAAACAGTTTGGGTATTTTTGGGAAATATGCCAAAATGTTTGTTTTATTTCCAAGACTTAAATAAGTTGAGATGATTGATTACTCTCTCATATCTGTCTATTAAATATGAAGCTAGAGCAGCTAGTTGGCTTAGTTTGGCATAGACTTAAATAACATATCAGATATTTTATTTATCCGCTTTGGGAAATTCTTTGGGAAACCACAGGGGAAACAGAAATTTTTATTTTGATACTGATACAGTTTTTTGTACAGAATAAGCAAGCGCCATGTTATTAAGGGAGTTTTAAAAAGGCTGTTGGATGAATTCTGTTACCTTTAGACTGAGCCAGGCTAGCCTTTTTCCATGCTTCCAGTTAATATATTGAGCTAAGCAGTGTGCTATAACCTTATATTTAGTGCACATAATAGTACGGCTTGACATTTATTTCAGTAACAAAGCATATTTTTCAAAATGTCCAACATAGATGGAGTAACTAACATTTCCCACATTGCCACAGAGCCACCAAGAATATAATCGCATAATACTTGTTACGCCTCAGCACATATTGGTTAAAGATATTAAAGAGTGAGAGAAGTTTTGGCAGGAATAGTGTTAGTCAGATCCAATGAGAAGGCTGAGGTAATTCCTTTGATGGACTCATTCAGTTAAATCAGTCTGGGAGGGAAATGTGTTTCTGCCACCGAGTGACTTCACTAATCAAATCAGAATCAGTGATTTCAGAGTGGAGGATAGTCAGTGCTTACCAAATCATTATGGTCAATAAACTGTGGGTATATTTAGCATGCATCTACATAGCATCCCCTATCTCACCCCTTTCTTCCTTCTTTTCTCTCACTCCATGATTTTGTTTGTCTGTCAGTGCTTGGCTAATTTTGCACTTGGATGTAACTTGGTCTCACAGGAGAATGCTCCTGTTTTGCATAATCTGGTTTCTAGGGCTACAGTTGTAGTACAGCTGCAGTCAGAAATGCCATGTGGAGTCAACCCCCAGAGTGATGCAGTGAAAATGAAGTGTCCACCGATTCCACAGCCACTTGAATGCAATGAATTCTTTCACCAGATCACTGTATATAAGAGAGAACACTGAGTACAATCACCCACAAAGCGAATCAAGGTGAATAGTCGATAATGAAAAATACATGTGCAGGGTTGAAGATAAATATGCTAAACTATTATGATACACCTCCGAGGAACAAACTCTGCATCATTTATATGCCATTAGGCTAAAGTGAAAAGGCCAAGTCAGCATTCTGACTGAACAGCAAACTGCAGTCTATAGATTTTTGAAGTGCACAATACAGTGGAACTGGTAAAAGTCTGTAAGTCAAAGGGTTAAAGCAGAAATCAGTAAGTTAAGGAGGAGCACATAGCTATCAGTTGACCTCTATACCTGCTGGCTGCCTTTGCTTTGACCCAGGATCGATCCTGTGCTGGCCAGTTAACTCTCGGCCTCTCAGTCTCACCCCACTCTGCTGCTCCCACAGAAGTGAGGTGATGTGTAAGGACAATCCCAGACTTTAACCAGTCTTTGGAAACCATTCAACCCTGCACTCAGTGGAGTTTTTAGCTGTCTGTTGTGTCAAAAATGTGGTATTTCTTTCTTTCTTTTTCTTTTCTTTTTTATTTTGGAGTAATCCACCTGACAGAGACAAATTTTCTATCTTTAACAATGTATCATCATTATTGTACATTAGTTTGTAAGTGGAGATTCATTGTATTTTGGTAGTTTATTTTACTGCCCCTCTCATGTTGCATTTCACGAACATGCATGCAAGTGTTGTTGAAGCAGCACTTTTAAGAAAAGGGAATTCGCACAGAGAATCTGATTCTCCCAGTTTTACAAAAGCCAGCCGTTTCAGTTCTTTCATACAACTTGAATCCCTAAAGCACAACAAATGGTAGAATAAACAAAGCTAACATTCCTGTTCCTTTATTTATTCATATTTCAGTTTTATATCCTTGCATTATCTCTTTGTCTGAAAGTATTCAGCCATTTGCCAGCCAGCAACAGCTGCTCAAAGAGCAGGTACCAAATGATTTATTGTATTCTCTCTTATACCCTCCACACATTTGCATAACTAAAAGTGTAGACCTGCCATATTAAAACGTTATGAAACCGTCTCGGATTTTGGAAGACACATTTACAGCATTTGCTCTTTGCCAAGACTTAGATGCTAAGATTGATACCACTATAATTATTGTCCATCTAATATAAAGCTGCAGCCAGGAGAGTGCTTAGTATAAAGACTGAAAGCAGTGGGAAACATTGCTCAGTATCCAGTATCTCTATATATGTGAATTATATTATCACAATCTTTTTTTCAGTATATTATATTTTCAGTATAGTATATATCTAAACAACAACTTCATCCACAGATTTAGTTAAATTCATGTGTTCACATGATTAGCTAGCATATACAGTAGCTGCATGGATAGAAAGCCTGTCACTTCAACTCAAGGGTAAAAGACCCAAATCTTTGCATCTTTTTTTTCGCTTGATTTTTTTCTTTCAAGATGTTGGCTGTTGCTCAAATGTGGCACTATCATATGTCTGCCATGCCGTCTTCTGTTTACAACTGGATCATAACAGATCGCACATTTGCTAAGCTCATGCATACTGGGAGAGGTCGGACAGTGCTGTACACAAACAGTCTATTTTAAAAGTTGCTGCTGACTAGATACCCCTGCCCTGTGCCATCTAGTGTATTCTGGCATACCTGACATTGCCTGGTCATGGACATTGCCTGGTCATTATTGACACTGAGGGCCACCCCTCAGTGTCATTCAGATGTCACTTTAGTGCGTTTTTTCCCCCAAGTGGACTGGGGGCAGCTAGTGACAGTAGTCCTTGTTCTGCTTGAGAGGACAGCTGTAAGATGGTGGGGGGAACACTAACGGCAACCTAAAGCAGGTAGATACCTCGTTCGTGTGCTGTTATGTCAAGCTCACAAGGGCTGCAGAACAAAGACTACCAACACCAGCTGCAGTCAAACACTAGAGACTCACTGGAGAGGCAGCTGAATTGACATGGAGGGCTATTACAACAGCAAAAAGACCAGCGTGCAGATACACATGGGAAGGTCCAGGACTAGCTGGTTAGCAGAACTCAACTTTCAAAATGAAATACATTAGTACATGCAGTATAGCATTTTGTTAATGATCCTATATACTGCTGCTGCTGATCTTAGGTAAGACCACTTTTGCCTAGACAGTTTCTAAGAAAATTATCTTGCATGGAAAATTTGGAGCAGAGTCATAATCTTTCCCAGAAATAGTCTTTTGATACTTCAGTGTCACTCCCTACCACTGCTTCTGAATGGTGTGTGATCACTGGGAATAAAATGGCAGTAGGGTGAACATTTGGAAACCCATAGGTGCAGTTTTTCATTTATATATATTTTTAATCAATCTTAACTACACATAAATGGTATCTGCTCTGGTACTTTTATCAGTTCCAATACTAATGGCTGGAACAAGGGCTTCATAGTCCTAGTTCTTAGTCCAAGAGGGTTAAATGTTGTTTTATTACCATTAGTATTCACTGATGCACACTACCATACAGATTAAGATACACATGTTGTAATTTCAACAAAGGCCTCAGTCTGTGCAATTTAGGATTATATTAAATTTAATTTAATTACAATATGGAAACATAACCATTAAGGGACAGTAAAAGAATTTTACTGACCAGTAAATTATTACTTAGCAAGGTATAAAAAGACTGTAAAGAGTAACTGTCATATTAAGAAATATAAATGGTAGCTTTGACATCAAAGACTTATTTATGTCCAACAACAGACTGTGAGCTAAAATGAGATGAACCATCTGCATCGCGCTGACAAAAAAAGTTGTCACTTCTGTAATGATGAAAGGCTGATCTGACAAAGGATACAGCAAAGAAATAGCCACACTGTATTTTTAAGAGGCAAAAATAAATAAATGAATGAATAAATATAGATATACTTTTCAAACACTGAGTCACTGGGGTCATTGCATAAACCTGAGACGCAGATATTGTTCTGGGGAAATGCTGAAAGACACTGAACCTAACTATCAATCATTCATTTCTTGTGGCCTCCTCCTGAGAGGGAAAACACAAACAACATCCTGAGTCGAATACTGTAGTTTTACTGATCATTTCACTGTATGTTTGAGTCTGTGTGGCTGATATAGAGAGGCATTCACAACAGGCAGTTTACTGGGAAATGTTCAAAGGCAAGCCCCCAGTTGGTTTATGTGTTATATTACATTAATAACACCTCTGTCCTGTGGGTGGTAGACAGCATTCTAGTCCCAGGTTGTCCAGCCCCAGCTGCTCCTGTTTTGACTGAATGACTCAGCAGGAGGAAGTCAAGCAGCAGGAGTTATGACTATTACCATAAGCCACACAAAGTTAGGTGGCTTACCAAATGCTTAACTAACTTCTTCTTTTTTTTTTTCCTTCCTCAAATGTCTAAGTCACAATTTATTTCACAAAAAAACTGGTATAACCTAGGCCTTCTCACCAGAGGCATAACAACTCTGTGATAGGCGAAAGGCCATGTTTATTTAAGCTTATGCTATAAACTCACACCATCTTAATCAACTACACTACCACAAGCCCCAAAAAGATTTATAGCCTTACTACAGGTCCTCACAGACTGACTGGACGGGATCACCATACCAAACAAGCACACTCATTTATAGAATTCCTCATTCAACAATCATTTCCAGTGGACCAGCTTCTACATATATCACACACACATTACAGTATGAGTGCATATTTTCCACATGTAAGTGGCAACAGTGTTTCAATCCTTTACAAAAACACAAACTACTCACCTATCGGAACTTCATCTTTCAGGCCTTGCCCTCAGCAAGGTCATTCACAACACTGCTTATATCCAAAGTCCTGGCGATATACTCATCCTGCTCTCTTCTCTCCTTCCTCTTTTGAGCACCACTTTTTTTTTTTTTTTTTTTTTTTTTTTTCTTAACAAAAAAAAAAAAAAT
>VUQI01033649.1:14614-26535 GCA_015106735.1 Paratilapia polleni | reverse complement strand
TAAACTTCAGTGTTGCAAAGCAATTCTGATTTCACTCAAACATTTTTTTTTTTTTTTTTTTTTTTTTTTTATGGGGATTTTTTTTTTTTTTTTTTTGGGGGTTTTTTTTTTTTTTTTTTTTGTTTGTTTTTTTTTTTTGTTTTTTTTGCCTGTACATAACCCTCTGTTTATTGATCAGGTATTGATGGCTTTGCATTCATTTTTCTAGTTCAGTAATTTCAATATGGGCTATTCAGATTCATCTCGCTGAGTGAAACAATCCATGGACTCTGTCTCAAATAATGAGTGGTGGCCTGAAGAATAGCACAGTTGAGACATATGACTCTTATTCATCTGTTGATGCTGTTTATGATTTTCTGTCTGTGTAGCAGAAAACCCGCCATCAAATTCTGTCCCTGTCAGTGGAGATGGTGTCCCCAGCCTAAGCCAGCCCCCCCATCCCATCGAGGAAAACAGTAACAGCAGTACGGGAGCTGGTGTCCCTCCAAGGTGTCCTGAACCCCCAGACTTGGCTGACAAGTCCTCCCAGTCATCCCTAGCAAGCCTTGATGACACAGGTCTGACAAAACAGCATTTCATGATTACATCTTCTTTTGTTATATTGTCAAGCCATATATAGCTTATATTGTATTATACTATGTTATACTACCTCACAATTTAAAGGATGCCAGAAGAAGCTGTACACTATGTCTTACTAGTCACCTACACACTGTATATTCCTGAGTTTAAGCTGTGTATGGCTTCCTCTGTATTCGACTGAAGTGGACATTGCATTTCCAGGGGACAGTAAAGACTCAACCAATGGTGAGATGACAGGTCTCAGCAAGAAGTCGTCAGCAACTCGCATGGTGACCCGGCTGAGGAACCCAGACAGCAAGCTGAGCCAGCTGAAAAACCAACAGGTCGCAGCTGCTGTTCACGAAGCCAACAAGGGCTTCAAGGAGGGCAGAGAGGTGAGAACCATGGATGGAAAAGATTTTGCTTTTAGATAATATATGACATATCCTAGCACTTGTCTCCCAAAGGAACAACATTTAGGTACATGACTGTAACGAGTTCCCGTAGATTCTTAAAAAAAAAAAAAAAACATAAACGGTATTTTTATTTTTACTTGTGAGACTTTATAACTAAGACACATTCAAATGTTAGTAAATATTATTGGTTGGCATTATTCATTTTTAGTTCTGTCTTTTATTTTACCAACTGCAAATGGAAGAGAGAAGAAGAAGAAGCTAGCAAGGACATATGGTTCCTAGAGGAAAAGTTCAACTAACAGTTTTCCTGAGACTTACAAAGTGTGTTGAAAAACGTTGAAAGCTTGAGAAGATATTAATTAAAGCAGTCAAGTCCCATAAAGAATCAGAAAAGCAAAGACACTACACTAGCACTCAAAAAAGCCCCCCAAAAAACAAAAAACACTTCTAGAGAAGTTTTTCATGTCTCCAGGTACTACATACTCATAGCCATCTCATACAGGTACTAAAATAATCTTTGTGTTAAAAAGATTTAAATTAGATTTTTAAAAGTGTGCGGCAACCCTGTAATTGTAGCTCATTTCAAGGTTACGTTTTCAGTGTCAATAATGACGACACCTTTTTCATTCCAGCTGTATTTTCTTTCTTTGCTTACTTGTATAGGTACTGGTTGTAAATGCACAAGGTGACATCACCCGTGTCAGCACACGCAGCAGCAAAGAGGTGGTGATGAAGGGGACCCTCAACCAATACTTCAAGCTTGGGCAGGAGGGCAAGTACCGCGTCTATCATAACCAGTACAGCGCCAATGCCTTGGCCCTCAACAAGCACCAGCACAGAGAGGCAAGTAGCATGAAATGTTTTTTCTAACATTTGAATGTTCTTTATAAATACTCATTAATGTACCCATTAATATAGAATGACTAGTGTTATTAATCAATCTGTCTGCCTGGCTCAGTGGTTGCACGATTCTTCTGGACTATTTTCATTACACAGGTTTCTTCCATTTCTTTAAAGGCATCCAAGTCAAATTGGAGTGGATGGAAGATTATAAGTTGTCCTCACTTGTGAACACCTGTGTGTGCCTGATAACCCAAAATAAGCTCCACTTCTCATGTTTGTCAGTTTGGACCAGTTAGTAGCCAGATGTTGAACTGGGCAGTTCAAAGTGAAATTTGGAATTTCTTTTGGTTGCCAGATTCCAGTTCCCAACTAAATTCCATGTATCTGTTTGTTATCAGGATCATGACAAGAGGCGGCACCTCTCCCACAAGTTCTGCATGACACCAGCAGGAGAATTTAAGTGGAACGGGTCTATTTATGGCTCTAAGGTTCTGACTATCTCCACATTGAGACTCACTATCATTCAGCTGGAGAACAATGTTCCAGCACCATTCATGCACCCTAACTGGGCTTCACACAGGTATAAAACAGACTGGAGAACTGGGATATAACAATAATGCGTTCTGTGTCCCGCTTGTTTTGTTTGTTTTTTTGTTTTTTTTTGTTTTGTTCTGTCTTTAAACCACAAAAAATGTTTAGGAGGTATTGGTTTTAGTTCTTTATCTTGATGGTGAGGTTAACACCTTTCGGTAAATCTATCGCCCTTTGTGTTGAAGTGAAAGAAAAGTTGGAACTGTGGTATTTTTAATAGATATAAAAGCAAACTGTGACCAGACTGTGCACTTAAAAACAAATATTTCGTAGCCAAAATGTGAAAGAACACAGAGTAAAGGAGGAGGTTTAAACATGCTAAAATATATGTTTGTTTGCTTGTTTGAAGGACCAATTGGATCAAAGCAGTTCAGATGTGCAGTAAGGCCAGAGAGTTTGCTCTGGCTCTGGCCATCCTGGAGTGTGCCATCAAACCTGTGGCTATGCTACCCATCTGGAAGGACTCATTGGGCCATACAAGGTATGTAAATGCTCTATGTACATTATGTATTACAGTGCATACTAGACATGCTGCTATCAGTGCATTGAGTTTTAATGTAAAACATTCAAATACCTTAAAGAACTCAAACAAGCTCTCAGTGCATGTACGTGGGGGATGTGCATCCAGTTAACCAGCAGAGCTGATCTTACCCAGATCAGATCAAAAGGCCCACCCTGACTGTGAGGCATAATATTTAGATTGCAAGTCCACAACCAGCCACCACCCACCCCTGCCTCTACTACTGCTTCAGCAACACAAGGCCCCCTTTAAAGAAGTGATTGTCCAAGATTTCACAAGGTTAGGACCAGAATGTGTGTACGTGTGTGTCTGAACCATCAGTATCAAAGTAAGTGAGGGAGAGAGTGGCATTTCAAGGACTTGTATCAGGAGTGTGTACATGTGAGGTTTTCATGGAGCAGCTCCAAGAGTAACTGTCATCTCCTCATCTTTAATCAGAGTTTTCATAAACTTTAAAACTACTCAGGAAGCTTCCCCGTGTTTATTTACACCAAATATGAAAAATTATTGATATAAAAGGGTTGAAAGGATGACGTTTTCCTGACCCATCACTTTTTATACTGTTATTGCGAGCAACAGAGACAGTGTTGTTGGTGCAGCATACTGTGTAGACAAAATTTCAGTTAGAGATTGCCCAAAAACACCTTCTCTTCTGCTTCTCTTAGCATAAATACGGTAACATTAAAAATGTACGAGCTGTATAACAATTTAAAAAATGTTTTCAGGTTAAACCGCATGACATCCATGGAGCGTGAGGAGAAAGAAAAAGTGAAGAAAAGGGAGAAGAAGCTGGAGGATGAGGAGACATTGCAACAGGCCACATGGGTCAAGTACACTTTTCCAATAAAGCACCAGGTAGGTCTCGTACAGACTCACAAAATGCTGCACTTCAGCTGATTACTTAAACCTTGGCACATGATTGAATGATGAATTTAATATGTTAGAAGTTCGATTTCTATCCACACAAGTAAAACCTGTATAAGCTCAGATGTACACACTGAGCTTATAGCACATCAGTTCAGATTGGATCACCTTTACTGTACATTTGTACTCAATACTGTGCAGGAAGACCAGAGCTATATGACAAATAGGTAAAAGGGTAAGATAAGCAACCATGTTTAGATGCACTGGTGAAATGAACTCATATCGATTTCTTAAGGTGCTGCCATCCCAGTGTTTTCATCTGCTGTCTGAGCCAGCAGGACATGAAACACACAATCATTATGGGATGGCAACTGTAGCATTTCAGTCTAATCTATGTCTACATTGAAACTTTGGAAAATGAGTCATTTTAGTGGGAAACACTGATGTGTATGTTGTGCGTAAATGCACAAGGGCCTATCAAAGGCTCTTTGATGCAGAAAGTTAAGCTCTGCTGTGAGTCATTTCCCTCAGCAATTACTGATCGGCGTGCAAATAACCTTGTAACCTTAAAGCTCTTTGTATGATCACCCGCTCACTTTCCCACCACTTTTTTCTTGTTTCTTGTGATCTGCTTTTATTCTTTTGAATGTCTTCGTTTTGCCTAATTCCACTTTCCTTGCCTGCTTTCTTGTCCTGTATGAAGGTGTGGAAGCAGAAGGGAGAGGAGTATCGTGTTACGGGCTATGGGGGCTGGAGCTGGACCAGTAAGACTTATGTGCCGCGGTTTGTCCCCAGACTGCCTGGAAACACCAACGCCAACTACCGCAAAGAACTGGAAGGTCAGGAACAGGAGGCTTTGTGGCATAAATTGTGATTTTTAGTTAATTGGAATTAAAGTTTCTTTGACTCTGAGAGATTTGTATCTTATTCAGTTATTTTAACAATTTCATTATGTTTATTGATTGTTTAACAGTGAATTTAATTTCTCTCTTGATTTATGTAATCTCATGGAGAGTTATACATCATTTCTAAGAAGTTTCCTGGTTTTACAAGGCATGTTGTCCTTTTAGGTGCCGCTAATTAATTCAATTGTTTGGTAATTTAATAATTGATGGGCTGTTCTGCTAATTTGCCCTGTTAATATTTTAATAATTGTGAGTAGATCTGTAACAAACACAAAAATATAAAGTTTTCCTCTCATTCTCTTTTCCCAAGATGCTAAACTTGGCAAGAAATGTACTCTGCTGGACTTGAGTCGACGGCCCAATGTAGTCACACCAGAAGCTCAGGGAGCTGCTGCCTCAAGCAGCGAGGTAACAGATGAAGACTCCTCTGGCCTCCCCAAGCAACCAACCAATCAACTGTCGTCTAATGAGAAGACGGACGGAGAAAAGAAAGAAGAGCTGGATGAAAAGGAGAAAGAGGAATTGCCAGCAAATGAATCACCTGCAAAGATGGACTCAACAGCCTCACCGTCAGATGAAGCGCAAAGTATGACAGAGTGCATCTGATAATACTGTGTTTAAGTGCATGTATAATATTAGCAGTCCTTTACTGTAAACTAGTGAGTGTAATCATCATTTCAAATTACATTTACTTTCCAGGGATGTGTAATCAGGAGGATAAAGCTTCCCTAAAAGAGGAGCCCACAGAAAGCCTTCAGCGACCTTTTAACTACGATGTAGTGGATGTCAGCAAGGGCTTCCTCACACGCATTGCCTACAAGAAGAAGGTCAAGTCCTCTAAATTAGACAGCCTACTGGAGCGCAGGGTGAAGCAGCACACTATCGAAGAGAGGCAAAGACAGCAGGTGTCTGCCTCCAAACCCCAGGATCCCAAACCAGTTTCATCCACATTGACACCTGCACTGAGCACTCCGGTCCGGCCACGGTCACCACTCAAGCCCCATGCTCTCACTCAGACACATCTCACACTGGGTGAAGCTGTGAAAATGGAGGAGAAATCTTCCACAACACAAACTCCAGGACCAGGAGAAGTTGGAGGACAAAAAGTAGAAGGGGAGAGTCGGGATGAACTCTCTAAAACTACAGATAAGATTGTCACTACTCTTCCTTCTCCTGTTGCAGACTCCACACCCAAAGAAAGTAGCAGTACGGGTACAGGTAAAAATTCAGATTCACCACAAAACCAAACCACCTCCGTGCCCCAAGAACTGGAGGATAATGAAAGGACTATGGGGCCAAAAGAAACTATTTCAGGGCAAGAGGCTGTTAAACTGCCCGATGTGCCAGAAAAAGCAGGTAGTTCTTTAGAGCAACAAACAGCCTGTGTAGCATCAGATGTTACAAAGGCTGCACGTACTGAAAATGAAGGGTCCGAGGTACCCAGATTAAAATTGGACACTGAAATGACATTTACAAGTGTTCTTGACCAAAAAAGCAGTCAAGACACATCTCCTTTAAAACTGATTCAGCAAAACACAAAAGTTTTAGACTCAGTGCATTTGAGCACAGAGGAAAATGGCATGGGGCCAGAGGATAATCAAGACAGTAAGCAAGACATTGGACATGGTAGGACTGTAGGTGAGAGTACTCCTGAGCCAGTTTCTCCTATCCCTCAGGTAAATGGTAATGATGGTTTGGGGAATGAAAACATGTTGAGTAACTCTGTGGTGAGCTCAAATAATGGTGTGCTCAACAACAAGCCCCAGCCCAAGGTGAACAGTATTGGTAAAGACGAAGAACAAGGGCTTCTTGTGTCGCTGAAAGACACCACACAGCAGAAGCCTTTAGTGAATGGCGATCTTGCTCCTTTAAATGATATCACGGAGGTTAGGGTAAAAGAACAGTGTTTAGCTTCTAAGGTAGAGGCGGAGAGCAAGATTACAAATTCGGACCAAGATTACAAACCTCCACTGAAGAAAACAAAACTGGAAAATAACATAGACACACCTGCAGCTAATGCTCAGAATGTTCTACAGCACAACAGCACAACGTCTTTTCAGTGCATGGAGACCAAACCCAGTCCTGGGGTCAAGATCATCAGAATGGCTCCCTCTCCTATACCTTCAGCAGAGGAGTCGAGCCTGAGCGACGACTTTGCAGAGGAGAATGGTAACAGTGGGTCGACAGAACCAATCAAGACCATCATCACCCAGGTAACCACAACCTCCACCACCACGGTTGTTTCCACTGAGATGAGGATAGCAAAGGTGCCATCAAAAACATCTGGAGAATTGACAGTGCCCGTGGTGTCAGCAACTGAGAGCAATGCGGTGTCTACCCTTACAACCATGACCAAAACAACTGTGACCAAAATCTTTTCCCCGGGGCTCGATGGTCAGTCAGATGACAGCCAGAGTGAAATGGTGACACAAGAGCAGAAAACAATGCTCTCAGCGTCTGTGAGTGAGTCAACTACTGACACCAGAGGTAAAACCTCAGTGTCATCTATTAGTGTGAGCCAGGAGGACTCTTCATCAACAAAGGGCCGTGTGCGCCTCGTCAAATTCTCCCGCACCAAGAAGATGCGCTCGGACACAGCTCTTCCCTCTTACTGCAAGTTTGTCACCAAGAGCAACCGGAAGAGTATTTTTGTGCTTCCACATGACGACTTGAAGGTCCTGGCAAGGCGAGGCGGATTCCGCGAGGTGCCAGTGTTCAGTTATAATGCTAAACCAGCGCTGGATATCTGGCCATATCCTTCACCCAGGCCCACGTTTGGCATCACCTGGAGGTAAGGTCACGCTCTCAGTTTATCTTCCTCACGCACTTTTTACTTGCTGTCCTCTCTCTCTCTGGGGCCAAAGTTGTTGTCAAAGTGTATAAGCTGTATTGACACTTGTAGATAAGATGCATGTCACTTTGTGCAGGAATAGAAATACATCAGACAAAGCCAGGTGCGGTGGTTAGCACTGTCGCCTCACAGCAAGAAGGTCCTGGATTCGAATCCACCGTGTGGAGTTTGCATGTTCTCCCCGTGCCTGCTTGGGTTCCCTCCGGGTAATCCAGCTTCCTCCCGCAGTCCAAACACATGCATGTTAGGTTAACTGGTGATTCTAAATTGGCTGTAAGTGTGAATGTGAGTGTGGATGGTTGTCTGTCTCCCTGCATTAGCCCTGCGACAGTCCAGGCTGTATCCCGCCTCTCGCCTTATAATAGCTGGGATAGGCTTCAGCCCCACCACAACCCTGAATTGGATAAGTGGGAAAAAAATGGAAGGAGGAAGCCAGTCCCAATGCAGAGGAAATGCACACTGACAGAAGAGCAAAGGTTTAAACAAAGAGACTTTGAACTGTCATCATCAATGTACTATTGGACACTGAATATTTTAATAGAAGAGGGAGATTTCAATAAAGACCACATTTAATTTTTGATAAACATAACATATTGGTTTTAGTATTGAAAAAAAAAACAGCATGAATGGCCATTCTGGGGGTACATATTTCAAAAAATATAATAATGTGAGGACACTCCGTTATATTTATAAGTTGATTTATATTTTAGAGCAGCACAGTCATTCACCAAAGTGTATCCCATGAAAATGAAATAATAATTGGGTTTTGGACATCATATGACCTGGAGGTATCCATGTTTTTAGTGTTTTCAGCTTCAGCTTTGGCCAGCTTCTTATTAACAACAGCTGATTCTCTCTATCCATGTTGCAATTAAAAGTGTTCATAATGAGTTTGTTTCACTGGAGTTTTCATTTCTCTTGAACAGTAATATCCAGGAACTGATCTCAAAAATGCAGTGTTTCACACCATAATGTCTCTGTAATCGCACTTGGTTTTCCCAGGAAGAAAACTGAAGTAATGATAACCAGAGCATGGGTGTGACATAATGCATAATAATGTCTGTGCAGCTTTGTGGTTCTTGTAGAATTATACACAGACAGTCTTTGTGTTTTTTTAATTTTTTTAAATTTTATAACTACACACTTCTTTAACAGCTTTACTTAGAAAACAAATGTGTTGTTTACACAAGGGTTAAGAATATTTTCCTTCATCATTCCCCTTTAATGTGAGTATGGTGTCCTGTTGATTTATTGTTCGTTATGTCTTCACCCTTCCTGTCTGCCATTCGTGGCTTTGGCCTCGGCTGATGCTGTAGCTGTGACTCTGGTGTCATACAGGGACCTCTGGTTATTTTGACCAGACCTCAGAGTTCCAAAGCAGACATGAATCATCCGGTGGTCGGAGAGGTGTCAGGATGTTCACTTTATGCACTGACCAAGCCCTGCAACCCAGGCATATTTTTCCGCCTGCGGTTACACATGGGAAAGGGAATATCCACCAAACCCCATACACACAATCAGCCTTGTGATGATCATGTTTTTTTCAGATGTTTAAGATGCTGTAAATGACTATATCCAAGTGCCAACCTCATTGTCAGAACATTTATAATGATACAAGGAAGGATTTTCTTCTTTTGGAAATTATTCATTGATGGATGACATCCTGTCATCTAATTCTAGAGAACAGTCTGTTATGCCCAGAATTATTTATTATATTTAAAAGGAGTAAAAGTGGAATGAAATGTTGTCAGCAACAGAAAGTTGTTCTGTTCCTTTCATGGAAATGGTCACAAAGTGACACCTACATCACTGACAACCCTTGTTATGGTCGTTATACAACCTTAGCAAGTAGGTGTAGAACTACTCTTTCTGTCAGTAGGGCTTATATGCCTGATTAAAACTTTAATTTACAGCAAAATGTATATAACAACAAGAAGGGCAGCATGGTGGTGCAGTGGTTAGCAGTGTAGACTCACAGCAAGAAGGCTCCTGGTTCCTCCTTCCTGGTGGGCTGGGCCTTGTCTGTGTGGAGTCTGCATTATTGTCTCTTTGATGTGATTGACTGGCGATCAGTCCAGGGTACACTCTGCCTCTCACCCTATGACAGATATCTGTCATAGGGTGACCCTAAGTTGGATAAGCGGTTTTAAAAATGGATGGATGTATACAACAGATATTTACTGCTGTCCTGGACATGTTCACTTGCATTTATTTATGGCTAATACTTGAACCTCTGGGTGTCACATCTAGGTATCGGCTGCAGACGGTGAAATCTATGGCTGGAGTGAGCCTCATGCTGAGGCTTCTGTGGGCCTGTCTGAGATGGGACGACATGGCTGTAAAACCATCCGCTGCTGTTGGCACCACGCGTACAGGTAGACCCTGAACAATTCCAAATATCAAATACAGCTGTCCATCCATTTTTCTGGGAGGAAGGGGAACAAACTCCTACAGAAGTGTTATGCTTAAGTAGGTGCTTGCAGCTACAGCTTAGGTCAAAATGGGTAATAAAAGTTGTTTTCATTTTGTTTATTTCTATTCAGGAAAGTTCAGACTTTTGAGCATTATATGTCATTTTTTTGTTTTTAAATAATTTTGCTTTATTACCTATATTCTCTTTGCTTTCAACATATGTCTTGAAAAACCAGCACAACTGATATGTTCCCAAAACTCCCAACTTGTAGCTTTTCTGCTTCTCAATACCTTACCTGTATCTTTCTATGTAAGGGACCTTATCCCTCTTATGGCCCCCCAAAAAAAAAAAAAACAACAGAGATAGCATGTGCAAAAAGTGAACACCTTCACTCTCATTTTTGGGCATCCCTGTTTTTATTTTGGAGTGCGTTTCCTCCATCTTTTCGGGCTTTCCTCCTCATCACCATACCAACCCAGCCCTATCCCCACTCATTGCTACAGAGACGTCAGATACTGAAATCACCACCACAGAGATCATAAAGCGGCGTGATGTGGGACCCTACGGCATCCGTTCAGAGTACTGCATACGCAAAATCATCTGCCCCCTGGGAGTGCCAGAGACTCCAAAAGGTAAAATGCACTTTTTATTTTTAACATTTAAAAGACGGAGAGGGATTTTTTTCCCTCCGTCAAACAGAAGGTTTAACTGTTAAAATACTAACCTGTTATTAACAGAAATATACAAACCTGTTTATAATATTTGCAAACATTTTGAACCATATAAATAAAACCATAATGATTGGAAATAGTATAAAGACACCATATTAACTATTCAAATACAGACATTTTATTGTGGTTTTTGTTTGTTTGTTAAAAAAAAACAAAAACTGGTGGAATATTTGTCAACAGAGCAGTAACATGATTGGGTATAAAAAGAGACTTCAGAAGTAAAGGTGGGATGGGTTTCAGCATTTGATATGCTGTCTTTATATTATTTTCTGTTAAATATAAAGATTAAAAGATTTGTACGTTGCTGTGTTCTGTATTTATTTGTTTATTATTTATTTATTTTCCACACCATCCAAATCTTTTTAGAAACCCGTTTGTAAAACTGACGCACTTACAATACCGAATGGAATTCCAATTCGTCATTCATTTATTCATCTTTCTGCCAGAAACCCACACCCCTCAGAGGAAGGGTCTGCGATCCAGTGCCTTGCGCCCCAAGAAGCCCGAGCCTGCCAAACAGACTGGCCCAGTGGTAATCGAGACCTGGGTCGCTGAGGAGGAGCTGGACCTCTGGGAGATTAGAGCCTTCTCAGAAAGGTCAGTGGGTCAAAGGTCATAGGCATCATGTATGTTGTGATTACAGTTCCTATCCACCATTGATTGTATCAGTCAGTTTATAAACATGTCATACTGGAGAGTCAGATATTATTCAGGAAGTCATGTCAAAATCCTCTTCTGACTCAACTAGAAGTAAATCGCTGTCTTGTCAGATTTGTGTGGGTTAAAATGGAGAGTGTCTGTGGTGGTTAATTTATTTTATTTTATTTTATTTTTTTTTTCATTCTTACTATTTAACTTTGATCACCCCAAACATAATACTCACATATTCCATAAGAACTTATAAAATATCTGGAAAGATTTATGATATTTTTTTTAAATGGCCAGAATGTAACTTTTTCCAAACATTCCTACTTTTATGTTTTTCTTCTTTAACGGTTTTTCTGATGTCTTGTAGACATGATACCCATTTATTCATTTTACAGGGTGGAGAAAGAGAAAGCTCAGGCAGCCGAGCAGGCAAAGGTAAGTGTGGTTCATTTCTCTAAGCATGTTTGTTAATTTTTACCAAAAGTTATTTTAAGTGAGGCTTTTTTTTTTTTTTTTTTTTTTATTTTTTTTTTTTTTAATTTTTTTTTTTTTTTTTTTTTTAATAAAAAAAAATTTTTTTT
>VUQI01033645.1:5555-19416 GCA_015106735.1 Paratilapia polleni | reverse complement strand
GTCTTGGAGGGAAGGCAGATTGCAGCCAATCACCTTCTCAGCAGAACCGATGACACGCTGCAGTCTGCCTTTGTCCTTGGCAGTGGCACCAGCGTACCACATGGTGATGGAGGAGGTGAGGATGGATTCAATGATGGAGGAGTAAAACTGCACCATCATTGACTTCGGCAGGTTGAATTTCTTCAGCTGCCGCAGGAAGTACATCCTCTGCTGTGCCTTCTTGTTGAGGGAGCTGATGTTTAGCGCCCACTTTAGGTCTTGGGAGATGGTGGTTCCCAGAAAGCGGAAGGACTTCACTGTTTCCACTGGACAGGCATGCAGGAAGATGGGATCTGGTGGGGCTGGTTTCATCCTAAAGTCTACAATCATCTCCACTGTTTTGACAGCATTAAGCTCCAGATTGTTGTCACTGCACCAGGTCACCAGACTGTCAATTTCCCTCCTATAGGCGGACTCCTCCCCACCTGAGATGAGCCCAACAAGTGTGGTGTCATCTGCAAACTTCAGGAGTTTGACAGACTGGTGACTGGAGGTGCAGCTATTGGTGTACAGGGAGAAGAGTAGGGGAGAAAGTACACAGCCTTGAGGTGAACCGGTGCTGATGGTCTGAAAGTCTGAGACATGCCTGCCCAGTCTCACATGCTGCCTCCTGTCAGACAGGAAGTCAGTGATCCACCTGCAGGTGGGAGCAGGCACGTTCAGCTGGGAGAGCTTGTCCTGCAGCAGAGCTGGGATGATGGTATTAAAAGCGAAACTGAAGTCCACAAAAAGTAGCCTGGCATAAGCTCCTGTGGAGTCCAGATGCTGGAGGATGAAGTGCAGTGCCATGTTAACTGCATCATCTACTGACCTGTTGGCTCTGTAGGAGAACTGCAGTGGGTCCAGGAGGGGGTCAGTGACAGATTTTATAAAGGACAGCACAAGGCACTCAAATGTCTTCATAACTACAGAGGTCAGAGCGACAGGTCTGTAGTCATTAAGGCTTGTGATCCTTGGTTTTTTGGGGTGGGCAGTGTGTGTGTGTGTGTACTGGTCTCACCACCTCCACCATTCACAATACAGTGAGCCCCCACTGTCTCTGTCCCCACTCCGAAACGCTTCCTCTTTTTCCAACCTTAGCCTCTTAGCTTAGCTGTGAACCAGGGTTTGTCGTGTTATAACTCACCCTGGTGCGTGATGGTATACAGCTGTCCTCACAGAAGCTGATGTAGGACGTCACAGTATCTCTATACTCAAACTGTTGGTAGCAGTCCTGAAAACCTCCCAGTCAGTGCAGTCCAGAAACGCCTGCAGATTCTCCACAGCATCATTAGTCCACTGCTTAGATGTCTTCAACACAGGTTTAGAAAGTTTTAGTTTCTGCCTGTATGCAGGGATCAAGTGAACCATTATATGGTCTGAGAATCCTAATGCAGCGTGAGGGATTGCGTGATAGGCATTACTTACTGTGGTGTAACAGTGATCCAGAATGTTGTCTTCTCTGGTCGGGCATTTAATAAATTGTCTGTATTTGGGGAGTTCCTGACTGAGGTTTCCTTGGTTAAAATCACCAAGAACAATAACTAAGGAGTTATTGTGTCCGTTCCACACACAGTATTTGCTCAGCAAGTGAGCACTGAGCCTCTTGTACATTGACTTGTGGTGGAATATACATGCCGACCAGAATGAATGAAGTGAACTCACGTGGGGAGTAAAAAGGTTTGCAGTTAATGAAAAAAGATTCCAAATGCGGAGAGCAGTGTTGTTGAAGAACAGTCACATTGTTACACCAGCCACTGTTAAAAGCAGATACCTCCACCTTTTGTCTTGCCGGAGAGCTCCGTGTGGCGATCCGCTCTGAAGAGTTGGAATCCTTCCAGCTGCAGCGCAGAGTCCGGTATCGATCCACGCAGCCACGTTTCCGTTGAAGCACAGAACAGCAGATGAGGAGAGATCTCTGTTTTTCCCCATCAATAGCTGGAGTTCATTTATTTTATTGCTCAGTTAGCGTACGTTGGAGAGGAATACTCCTGGTAGTGTAGCATGGAGGCCGCACCGGCGGAGACGCACGAGCGCTCCAGCTCGCTTGCCTCTCCTACGGCGTCTCACTTTGTGAACCAGAATGGCCAAGATGAGGTGATGAATGATGGAAATAAGTCCTCAGCGGTTGTAGCCCTGATGTTCATGAGCTCGTCTCTGGTGTAAGAGCTCCTGGTTTTTTTGGCAAAACACTGTGTTTACAAACAAACAAACACCAATGCTGCACGTTCATGGATAGAGCCTGGTCAATGCTCTGCGTATTGCTTATTTAGCGAGTCACAAATACACAACAGTGGCAGTACAGATGAAAAGTTTTACAGTTTTAATAATGTTTACGTTCACTGCCGCCATTTTGGATTGTTAACTCGCCATCTTGGATCGTTAACTCAGGGTTTGTGGGGCTGCTCCGACTTTCCGAGTTGGAAATCCGAGTTGAGGGGACGTTCCAGTTGAAAATTTCGACTGAGAATTTGGAAATTCCGACTTCCGACTTAATCTGGAACGCACAAGACCAGCGGTTTATCTACAACGCGCATCCACAAGTAACCAGAAAAAGGTAGCATTTCAGTTTGACAGGCTCAAATCAGTGTTAACGGGACATGGACACTCCATGATATTGAGACCAATGACTGTATAAAATATCTTGTGTATGAAATATCTATGTATATATCTTTTCTACAGTCATTGATCAAGACAGTTTTCAGTTGAATTTGAGGCAAGCAGAGTTAAGTTTGTTTTAAGAGACAATAGCCAACTGCGGCCACAAGATGGCAGTAATTTAAAGGATGGATGCAAATGAGGTAGAAGCTTTATGATTAGGGCTGGGTATTGTTACTGACTTCCAGGATTGATTAGATTCCAATTCACAAAGTCCTGATTCAATTGGGAAATCGATTTTTTAAACCCACCCCTATTTATGATAGAACTCTGTTTGAGATGAAAGGAAAGAGATCACTGTCAGTTTGGTACATTTTAACTGTCTATTTTTAGATTTCACTAGATAAGCACTCCCAATTCATCAATATTTAATTATAAGCTGCTTCTGTTAAATGTAGCATGTCTCACGCACTGTATGTTAAATGTTACATTGTTGGCTGAAAGGGGGAATGAAAGACTCTTTATGCACTCTTGGCATTTAAAGTGTTGAAGAGCAAGTGGAACTTTTTTTTTACTTTAGAAGGCAATATCCCCACAAAAAAAAGTAAAATCATTAGAGTTAGCTCATTATAGTGAGTGGGCTGCACTTTTATTTAAAATCTCTATGCAGCATATAGATGATTGCATCAGATTATGTTTTCATAATGGATTTCACTCTCATGTGCACCACAACTAGTATCTCCAGCACCTTCATCACATGTGATGTGAGAGCAACTGGTCAGTAGTCATTTAGCTTATATGGTGTCAACTTCTTTGGTACAGGAACCAGACAGGTTGTCCACAACACCGGCATCTTGTCCTGCTTCAAGCTCAGGTTGTAAATGTGATACAGGACCACAGACAGTTGGCTAGCACAGGTCTCCAAACCGTGGGGCTGATGCCATCAGGGCCTGCAGCCTTGCACAGGTGAAGTTTCTCCAGCTGTCTCTTATCCTGGCTAGAAGTCACAGTCAAGCAGGGGATGTCAGTCAGAGGTTAAAGAGATGCTCCAGCAATGTACAGCCAGTAAACCTATTCTAGAATTAGCATAACATGGGCTCTTCTAACAATTAGGTTCACTACCCACCTATTGGCGTTAATTGTCATGACAGCAACTTAGCATTTCAGTTTTGGTATAAATATTTGCACTGTAAAAATATCCAGTTTAAATTTTTTTCTGACTGCTTCTATTCTCTTGTTTAGATTTGCTTGGCTGCAAATACCAAACATAAAAGACCCCTGAGACATACATGCTGTATACCTGCATATGTGGACCATTATACATTTCTTGTTTAGATCTGTGCTCCTAATATTTAAACAGAATAACAATCAGTCAAAGGGCCATCTGTCTCATCTAATGAGGTCATGGCTTAAATGCAACAGATAGCTCCTTGCAATTGTCATGGCAGTCTGCATGCTTTTATTCACAATCAATGGCACCAAAACATTTCTCACTAATTGGTCCTCTGAATATGTATGCAGCTGCTTAGATGCCGAAAAGCAATCCATTCAACAATGTTCCTAAATCGACAATTCTAAGACAGCAACCATGTTAATGTGACTGTGTTTTATATCCCTTCAAATCTAAATCATTAAGCAAGCTACAAAATGGAGAAGCTGAATGATTGTGTATTCTACATCCAATAAGCCTATAATTACTGCCCACTGCTGTTGTATTGATATAGTACAATAGCCCATAAATAGGATAAAGGTCAGGATTTAACAATTGGCATTGACTTGCTTTTTTACACTAATGGACATCAGTAGAGACTGTGGACTGCTTTAAATGGCAAACCAATTTAATGATCTGTAGTAAAAAAAAAAAAAGAAGTAATGATCATAACTGAGACAGAGTCTAATGTAATGAGAGCTATACACCTACTGAACCCTTGTTATTGTGTTTCTATTAGAGGAAAAACTACAAGCCATGATCCACAGCTTTACAAGCAGAAGAAAAGTTTTAATCAGCGTAAGATTAATAGGCTACAGAGCCACAAAACCTACTTTTTTTTGTACGAGCAGCACAATATAGAATCTATGCAGAACTGTAAAGGGCATTTTGATTTCTCTATAATGTTTTGCTAGCCATAAAAATGAAAACAGTCTCTAAAAACAGCAGAGTTAAATTCTGTTTAGTAATAAGAATGGAGACTTTGCTGTAGCAAAGAGACATGACATTCTCATGCTGCTTTTACTTAACATTGGTTATTTTGTTTATGTTATACAGCCTGTCTGAATTCTGCTCGAACCTTCTTGTCTTGTTACATCAGCAGAAACAGAACAGGTAAGACACTATATAAAAACAGTAGATCAGGTAACAATCTGGTTGTGTTGTGATACTCCAAGAATTAAAATTCAGAAATACTGAGAATGACATGGATTAACCCGCGACCCTGAATAGGATAAGCGGAAGAAAATGGATGGATGGATGGATGGATGACATGGATTAAGAAGATATGTGTGACGTGAAAAAGCTGCACCTGTGGAGGTGGGGTTTATAGTGTTGTTCCTGGATGATTTGATGGTCTACATTTTTAATTTATTATCAGTTATTTAATTTATTTGATTATTTTTTTCTTTGTTTTCAGAACTCTCTCAGTGCAAAAGTATTCAGTATTCTGTAAAAGTATTCAGTAAAAGTATTCAGTAAAGTGTTCTGAGAATGCCAAGATGGCCCGAGTTCAACCAAGTTCAAATCCACAGTGTGTGGGGGCCAGTCTTTACCTTTATCATAGGACAGAAAATATAGAAAGATATTAAAGCTTTATAGACCAAATTTCACCTTTAGGTCTTAAAGACTATAGATGTGAAAAAAGATAGAAGTGATATGGTAGAAAAACAGGTGATATGTTTCCTTTTGCATCACTTGAACTTAACATTCATGTCGGACCTTCCTGATTTGAATTCCTGGTAATATGCAGTTCAGTTCATATATTTCCCTCTCAAGTTGATATTTCCTACTGCTATTGTCCCAAATGTGAAATGTACTTTCCTCCTTTAAGTTTCCTTGTATATATCCAACTACATTGTGACTAACATTTCAATAAAAGTACAGCTTGAGCGTCCAAGTGGTTAAGATGAATATTACACTTGGGTTGTTGCATCCAAAACAAACTCATACCCTGTGATAAAATACTGTCAGGGTTTATGTGGGATAATAAAACCAATGAACAAGATACACTTGAGTTCATAAAATTCTGAGTTTGCGTTATATCTAGCCACTGGTTATTAACAATGTCATTAATGACTATTGGTTATTTCCTTGCCTTTTCCCCCCTGCATTTCCTGATTCAGTGGCTTGGTTCTCAACTGTGGCAAAGTATGTCATTGTAGACAAGAAAGTTTTAAAATAGGAAATACTGTTGTACCTTGGGGACGTCTTGATGTGGGACTGAATGCTTAGAGTAGAGAACAGTGACTTTCCAACTTGTACAATATACTGCCAGTGTTAGGCAAAACATGTCCATTCAACTGGACAAGATTATTTGGGGAAAACAAACAAACAAAAATATTTAGCACCATTAGTTTATCCAAAGAAAATGCTTTGGCAGCAATTTGGTATTTGTTAAGAGTGTTTTACATGGGTAAATACGGCATAGCATTAAACAGGTGTTTAAACAGGTGTTTAATCAATTGTACAGACAGTAAAAAAAAAACTTTTTTTTTTTTTTTTAGTTGAGTATATACACCTAAGTATCTCCAAATCTTTACATGATAGGAGCCAGCTTTTTATACTGACATCTCAAAGAGATAGGATGAAAACACAGACAGACAGTACACTGGTACACCCCCATTTTGGATAACAGTGCTAAGGCAGACCACAACCACAAGGGTTCAAGTCACGTCTGGAAGAGCTTTTTAATACCCAAGTTTCATTTTGCGTTCATTTTTGGCTTTACTTTTACCTAGGTTTATGCATTTGTATAATGTAGTTGGATTTAGCTAGAAAAACTACTTTGTTAGGTTTACACAACAAAACAAGAATAGGTTTAGCCACTAAACTCTGCCTGCTTAGGTTTAGCAGGAAAGTCATATTTAACCCACAGTTTGGGTTAAAACACACCCTTAAAACTTCTCCCATCTGCAACAAGCTTCTTGAACATTTCCTTGGTTACCTCTTATGGCTCAGAAGGTAGAGGGGGTCGTCTACTAATCGGAAGGTCAGCGTTTCAATCCCTGGCTCCCTTGCAGAAGTATCCTTGGGCAAGATACACATTGCCCCTGATGCATTCATTGGAGTGTGAGTGTGTGTGTGAATGTTAGCTAAGTGCTTATGTGTAGATAAAAGCGCTGTATGAATGTGTGTGTGACTGGAGGAATGCGGCATGTAGTGTAAAGCGCTTTGAGTACTCAAAACTGAGTAGAAAAGCGTTATTTAAGTACCAGTCCATTTACCATTCACCTTATTCATCTACATCACCATCTTAAACAAAAACAAGGTTGAAGGGGATAGAAGCAGTCATTTACAATGTAAAAACTTGGTGTTGAGAACAGGATATCAAAACATTTGCAAAGCTTATCTCTTTGTATTATAGTAATAATATATTCTTTACGTCCATGTTTCCTAGCTTGCAGTCTTTTCCAGAATCTTTGTGGATGCAGTGCTTTCTGTGCAACTGCATCCAGTGCAGATAAATCAAATCACAAAAGTAACAGAAAAGTGACTTAAGAAAATTACATAATAACAAAAGAATATGCAAAAAATTGCTCATATGGGCATATTTATAAACATGTACATATTGTAAAATGCGTAAACCTTCCTTTAATCACCTATGTTTTTCTATGAGTTGCAGCTATCTGCTATGTAAGTGTACGAGCAATGTTAAGAGGAATAATTTTGATTAATAACAGTTATTCCTAACTTTGGGGGCTGGGATCAAAAAACAGTACTGCAGTTGTGTTGAGTTGTATAGAATTGAGCTATTTGTATAACTACTAACTGTACTAACTAACTGTACTAACTAAGTACAGATCAGGTAATCATAGATAATGGAAAGCAGTACACATCTTTTCTCTGTTCATGCAAAGGATATAAAGAAGTATAATTTCTTAATTAACATTAATGCATTATTCACCTTGGTAGATTACAATGAATTTATCGGACATTTTTAACTGAATACAGTATCGGTGAACGTCTGGTTGTTGAGACATGTCCAAATTGAAGTAAGTTTTTGGGGGGCCTGAAAGCTGAACCAATGGGTAAAGTGAGACTAAAAATATTTAAGAATTTCATTTTTGTTAGGCTTGTCACAATCACTGTCCTCTTTCACATTATACTTTATTTGATGACACTGTTAAGGAATATATTTGTTCAGCTTTATACTTTTGACTTTTTAGCCTAATCTAGAGTACACTGATTCAAGAAGTCAGACATGCAGAGTATACATTTATACGTTATACAAACATTTTAACCGTCATCTACATTTTCTCTCCATGTTTTACATCTTTCTCATCATATGCGTCATCTGACCTGCACTATCCTCACCTCTATCAAACTTCATTTGAAAGATTTAGAGTGCATTTGTTTGCCGCAGGGATCAGTAGCTCCTCATTTCCATTCCACTTCTTACTCTGCAGGTCACTTCAGAGCAAGCCATCCAGTTTTCTTCCATGATTGACAGCTCAGAGACACCTTGCGATGACTCTTCTGCTTCTGTCATGTATCGCCTCTTTCTGTCTTCTCTCCTTTTCCCTTTGATGCTCTTTGTCTTTCTAGCATGCATGTATGCCTTTCCTTAACCTCTCCAGGGACCTCTCTGTCTCATAGCCCTTGGAAACTAAAGGAGTGCAAGTAATAAAAAGCTGGCTGTAAGAAAAAAAAAATATATAATTTCTGTTTCTTTTTATTTTCCCACCTCCTCCAGGTTTCCTGCAAAGGCATCAGAGGTGCACAACCAAATCCCTGAATGACTGACAGCTCCAGAGCCTATTATGCCAACCTTTTGTAATACATCACATCATGCGGCCTTCTGTCATGAGAGAGAAATCCATTGAAAGTATTAGATATCCACAGTTTCAAAAACAACAGTTGTTTTGAGCAGCCAAGTGCTTTTTAGCATTTCATGGATTTTATTTAATTTTTTAAAACACAAGTATGTCTATATACTATATGTATACATGTGTACATAAGATCTGTCACTTTTCTATTTTATTTTGTTGTCGTTTTCACTCTTAAATATTTGATATATCTGTTAATTTTTCAATCAAGAAACTGTATACTGGAAAACAAGTGGCTTAATGAAGATGTCAGAGCTTCTCTTTTCTGCTGAGAAGAGTTTTACAGACCTGTTAAATAAAATCATGAAAGTTGCACCCAGTTTCTTTGATTACACCTATGCTTCCATCTCCAAATTATGCATAAGATGTCTTTTGCCTTCTGCCTTGACACACTGGCCACAGAAATATTCGGCACCAAGAGATATTCCTCTTTTTTAAAATGCTACAAATTCAGCATCAGCTGAACAGAGTGGAGGGCTGGCAGTGAAGTCAGATGTTTGTCAGCCAGGAAACTGGTTTGTGTGTTTGAGAGCTTTGGATTTTGAACATTTTTTTTTTACTGAGGTTTCAGTTGCCAATTTGTTTTGTTTTGCTTTTTACAGTCACTTTTACAGTGGTTATGTACTAAAGTATTTGGTTAGATTTAAGAAAAAAAACTGTGGTTTGAGTTAAAATATGCTTCTTTGCAGCATTAACCCTTCAGTTTGAAAAATGATACCTGACTTTTGTTTAAACCCAACCTGTCAGGCACAGATGCTGAAGGACAACTGAGAAAATGGGAGTATTTGTCACCCTGTGAATGGAAACAGGCTGGATTGTCAATGGGAGAAGAAGGATGTTGTCCAGCATTGGGTCTGATACAAATTGAAGGTGGAAAAACATTACCACACAGTTACTGCAGTTGCTTAATAATGAGTGTTGCTCTTCATCTCATATGTTAAAATCAGTGACCTCTTTGGTTCCTGCATTACTTTATATTTGTAATTGTGACATGTTTACTGCCCTTTTTGTTCAGAACTGCTTGTCAGTGGAAATGAGCTTCAAACATTAAGATTTGTGATTTTTTTTTTTTTTTATCTTGTTGTTGTTAGAAGGCCTCAACAACGCAGTCTGTCTCTTAGCATTTTCACTTTTCATCTGCTTTGTCACTGATACTTCTTATAAAAACATTTTCTGAACAGCACAATAGTTGCTAAAATAACCATGTATCGGGCGAAGAACCATATATGGTAACTTAATGAAAAATTTTGAGAAAAAGACCAAAAAAGTAATGTGTATGATACCCTTCAATAACAAATTTTTAGTTTCCAAATATTTAAAAGAGTACCTTATAAAGGGTTAATAACATTTCTAAAACACACAGGGCATGCAGCAGATATGTCCAGATATGGATTTTTAATTTATTTTATTATTTATTTATTAGGTGACACAAGGGACACCAAGAACAATGACAGGGCATGCCTTTCTTGTCCCTACCTTGTAGAAAATTAGGGTACAATGGGTACACATGGGTTGTTCTCTGCCAATGCCAAACAGCTTATTCTGCTATTGACTCTAGTTTGGTGTTTATTGGATTGGATGATTGAAGTCTGAAGAAACAAGACATATTGGCAATTCAGCAATTTATTCATTTAGCAAACAGGGGCCTCAGTAGCATGTGGAAGAACCATATACAGACACAACAGCCTGGCACCTCCTCCTCATGCTGGTCACCAGCTTGGTCACACACTGCTGTGGGATGACATCCCATTCTTCAACCAGCATTTGTCACAAGTCAGCCAATGTGGTTGTGTTGGTCACTCTGGCACGAACAGCACGCCCAAGCTGATCCAACAAGTGTTCAAGGGGGTTGAGGTCAGGACTCCAGGCAGGCCATTCTATCCTCTCCACTCCCAAATTCTGGAGGTAGTCTCTGATAAACCCCGCTCTATGGGGGTGAGCGTTGTCATCTTGGAGGCTAGAGTTCAGTCCCAGACTGTGGAAATATGGGATTTCCACTGGTTGCAGAATCTCATCTCGATATCTCTCTGCATTGAGATTGCCTCCAATCATGACAGGCCTTGTTTTTCCAGTGAGGGAGATGCTGCCCCACACCATCGCACTGCCTCCACCAAAAGCTGTTACCCTATTGGTGTAGCAATCAGCATAGCATTCTCCGCGTCTTCTCCACACTTTGACCCTACAATCCAACTGCCGTAGGCAGAATCTGGACTCATCGCTGAACATAACGTTCCTCCCCATGTTCAGGTTCCAGTGTATATGTTGATGACACCAGCGCAAACGGGCCTGATGGTAAAGGGCAGTCATGGCAGGCCTCTTGGCAGCCCTGTGAGACCGGAGATTAGCTGTGTGCAGTCTGTTCCGGATTGTCTGGGTAGAGAGTAGCCGGCCATATCGTCCTGCAAACCTTGACTGCAAATCTGTAGAAGACTGCCTACGGTTCCTAAGTGCTGACAGGGTTATATGGAACTTGAACTTCAATTTTATTTATATAGCGCCAAATCACAACAACAGTCGCCTCAAGGCGCTTTATATATTAGGGTAAAGACCCTACGATATTAGACAGAAAACCCCAACAATCAGACGACCCCCTATGAGCAAGCACTTGGCAACAGTGGGAAGGAAAAACTCCCACACAGGCACCTGATTGTCAGCACCTGGGGTACCAGAAACTCAAAACAAGAGTCAATAGCAGAATAAGCTGTTTGGCATTGGCAGAGAAGATTTGGCAAGTTTTTCATGGGTGCAACACACATACTCAGCTCTGCTGCTCAACCCACAAATGCATTTTCCTTACAAATGTGGCACCATTTAAAGGGACATAAACAGGTTTTCCAATGGTATAAGATTTATTGCCAAGGATTGTTGCAACAAAGAAATAATCAACACAAAATTTCCATGCTTTTTGTGCAAAGTTTACATGGTGATATCTGGGGAAAGATTCTGGTTACAGCAGCTAGGGTTTTATATTGGCAACTACTGTACAGTTAGCTTTAAGCTGGTAAGGTACATTATGTTTTAATACATGACAGGCATCAAAGGATTTCTGGACATATTTTTGACATAAGCTATAGAAAAACCTCAATGAAACATGTCATGGTCTAAGCTTTTGTGCAGTTCTTCAGTTTTGTATTTTTAGTCAATATATTTGAGTTTGGGTTTATGTTTAGGCTTCGCTGTTATTCTAATGTTTGACGTTTTTATTCTTATGTTTTGTAAGTTGACTTTTGGATTCCTGTTTTGATGTCATCATCATTCTATTAATGTTGAGCTATAGTTTCATTGTATTATTGGAGTTCCTGTTTAGTTTTTATGAACCTTTGAAAGTCTTTCATGATGGTTTACTCTTCTAGTGTTAGTTTTGAATTCTTGGTTTTTCATTTAGCTTCAGTTCCCATTTTGGGTTTGTCATTTTTCATGTTTAGTTCCCTCAGTGCTTCCCAATCTGTTCCTCCCTCTGTCTAATTTTTCTGTTTATACTTTTGTCCTCTGTTGTTCTACTGTTACCAGGTCTAGTGTGAATCATCTCCTTGTGTTTAATATTTGTATTTTGGTTACTTCCTGTTTTACTTTGAAGGTTAGTTTTCTGTGCTTTCCTTTTCCCTCCTTTGTGATTGTCTGCCCTGCCTTGATTGTCTTCATCTGTGTGTAATTATGTTCACCTATGTCACCTCCTATTTGTAATCTCTCAATCAGCCATGAGTGGACATTTTGTTCCCTTTGTTCTCTATCAAGACATCTGTTTGTATTTCCTGTTGTTCACACTGTGTGTGTTCCTGATTTTCTGTTTAGTTTTACTTTCATGCCCAGTTTAGTTTTCAATGCTCCCCATGTTCCAGGTTTTTAGATTTCTATTCAGTTTATGTTTTATGCCCAGTTTAGGTTTAATCTTTTAGACTTTGTGTTTCTGCCAAATTAGACTCTTTTTTCCCCCCTCCTCTCGCGTTCCTCTGTGTCTTGCACTTGGGTCCACTCCTCAGGTTTCATGAAAAAAACAGCTTGGGAAAGGTTTTATTTTAATCTGAAAACTGGATTTGAAAACAAACAGCAGCACTGACTAATTGTAACCAACATGTAAAGTAACTTTAACATGACTGCAATAATTGTCTTGAAATAAAATGCTACTCCTGGCTCCATGTATCAGTCTCAGTGCAACAGTGCAAACCTCAGTCTTTCTTAAATCTTGACTACATCATGCTTCTCCCCCTGACACTCCCATCAGCTCTTGTCTCCTTGTGTCTCTTATCATACCTCCTTTACTTTCCTCTTTGAGAACTCCCTCTCCCTTTCTGTCTTTTTGTATCCCATCTATCATTACCTTCTTCTCCCTCCGTCTTTCTTGCCTTCCCCTTTCGGGTGACTTGTGTCAAGCCTGAAAAAGATAGTATGTACCTTTCCTATCTGGTCCTGTGGGAGAATTTGTTTGTGATGTTGACAATGGATGACGGACGGCGATGGCTGGACATCCAAAACCTGAGAGGCAAGGAGTACTCTCTGGAAAAGATAAAAAGCATGTTGACAGCACTGATGCTACATCCTTGAGCATTTTTAACTAAATATAAAAATTTTGAAATGAATAAGAGTGGTCATATTCAGGGAAAATGTTTATCATAAATTAATATAAAGTATATTTTAGTTTTCTGTACTACATTTCACTCACTTGTTGCTTCCATTAAATTTTCTATGAACTTATCCTTGGCACTTACAAAACACAGACAACATTTCTTCAGTTGTGGAGATAAGGAATGGTTGTATGCTGCAGTCTTCATCACAATAGGCTAATCAAACACAAGATTGCCCTGTATATATACACAGTATATGTATGTGTGTGGAGGAATACATATAAAAGCAGCACATGCATATGCATTTGCCAAAGTAACACTGTTATAGACAAACACCTGAAAACTACTCCGGCTTCCTCCCACAGTCCAAACACATACAGTTAGCGGGATTAGGTTAATTGGTAATCCTAAATTGGCCGTAGGTGTGAATGTGAGCATGAATGGTTGTCTGTCTCTCTGTGTCGCCAGTCTGTGCAGGGTCTGTGTTAGCAGGGCTAACACAGACCCTGCACAGACTGGTGACCTGTCCAGGGTGTACCCCGCCTCTCGCCCTATGGCAGCTGGGATAGGCTCCAGCCCCCACCTGTGACCCTGAATAGGATAAGCGGAAGAAAATGGATGGATGGACTTTGCCTTTGTGACCAGGA
>VUQI01033640.1:0-16550 GCA_015106735.1 Paratilapia polleni | reverse complement strand
TCTATCACACCAGGCAAGACCCCAGGTGCAGGCTGTGTCGAGATGCCCCTGAGACAATCCAGCACATAACAGCAGGGTGCAAGATGCTAGCAGGCAGGGCGTACATGGAATGCCATAACCAAGTGGCTGGCATACTGTACAGGAACATCTGTGCCGAGTATGGCCTGGACGTCCCGAGGTCAAAATGGGATACACCTCCAAAGGTGGTTGAGAATGACCGAGCTAAGATCCTGTGGGACTTCCAGATACAGACGGACAAACTGGTGGTGGCTAAACAACCGGACATAGTAGTGGTGGACAAGCAGGGGAAGAAGGCTGTAGTGATAGATGTAGCAATTCCGAGTGATGGCAACATCAGGAAGAAGTAACACGAGAAGCTCGAGAAATACCAAGGGCTGAGAGAAGAGCTACAGTGAAGGCAACAGTGGTTCCCGTGGTAATTGGACCCCCAAACTGGGAGAGTGGCTCCAGCAGATTCCAGGAACGACATCTGAGATCTCTGTCCAGAAGAGTGAAGTTCTAGGAACAGCTAAGATACTGCGCAGGACCCTCAAGCTCCCAGGCCTCTGGTGAGAGGACCCGAGCTTGAAGGATGAAAAAGACCGCCCGCAGGACGAGTGGGGAATTTTATATATATATACTGTATATATACTAGCTTAAACAACTTTTGCAAGTTACATTCACCAGTTATTCAGTGATGGTGAGTTAATGAACTATACAACTTGTGCTGATTGAATTATTATGGCTAAATCACAAAATAAATAAAAGCACACATTTTTTCTGTTTCTTACTCATAAAACCACCTACATTTAAATATTGCACTGTGAATACTTTTTATAAATTTTTCAGTTATGTTTTTGATATTCTCATTCCAACTTCTTCCTCTGAATACATTTTTTCATATATATCCTTTTCAACTTGTTTATTATTAAAAGGACTAAATAACTTTGACATGAATATATAAACAAGGGGAAAATGTCTAAATGCCCCCTGGACATCTATCCATGCTACCGTCCATGAGGAGAAGCTGAGCTAACAGCTTCACTGGGACTCTTAGATGTGCCAGTCATTAGTCCATAGAAAATAGTGCACTCAGTGAGCAATATGCAATTGCTCACTGTGTATGTCAATGCACATTACCTTTTTTACTTAAATTATCAGTGGAGGAAAGATCATGATATTTAAATAGAAAACTGAAAAATATGGTCTCAAATCATACTCATCTAAAAGAAATGTTGGTAATGGATATAATAGAGAACATCCTGTTATGTGTGGAACAAAACAAACAAACACACCAATAAATATAAAATGCAATGGCAATTTTGCACAGGAAATTTAATTGATTTATGAAATCAATAAGCTGTAAATTTAATTATAAACCACTTTCCAAAAAAGTTGAAATGAAACAGAATACAAGATTAATGTACCAATTAAACCCTTTATTCAACTGACAATACTATTAGGATTTAAATGACTTGCAAACCATTGAATTCTTTACTCACATTTTGCACAGCCTCCCAACATTTTTAAATATAGAGTTGTGCATTATTTTTTGTGGCTCGAATTTTTTGGCATGATTACTTAAAATAATTTCTAATGTTCCTATATACAAATGCTTTTTTCATTATACTTTTGGTACTGAAATCCATTAGGAGCCTTTCATGGAATTTAGTTGTGAGTATGTGACTTACTGTATTTGGCCACTGGCAAATATAGTAAGTCAAATATAGTAAGTCATATACCCAAATTACAGTACCTACAGTAGTAGTTAAAGACATATGAGTGTGGAATATGCACATGTAAGAACAATACTCCTCTGACAGTGCAATGCACTGTAAATGGTTAAGAAGTAGTAAGTAATTTAGTGTTAACTAAAGGGTGATGATTATGGATGATGATGAGGATTAAGAACAAAACAAACAAACAAAAAACAAAACAAACAAACAAAAAAAGAAAAACAGATGAAAAGTTTATAAGCATTGGGTTTGCTATTTTTACTGCACAAACAACCCTTGCAGCTAAGGATTTGAATTTTTCAGCAGCTGGATCTTGCTGTGTATAAGATTTACTTGTGCAGATTTATCACCCCTGTCACAAACAGCTAACCTTCATTCTTAATTACATATCAAGGGAAACTTATTTTCTCCTGAGTTACAATTGTTTGTAATGTTTCGCAAATGCATTTATTTAAGTCTTTCACATTTATGAGTATGGGTGGGACTGCTTGCTACCTTAGAAACCAAGAAAATAAAGGCGAGGCTTTAAATCTTGTTAACATTGTTAATAAATAATGTAATAAAAATATGTCAGTTTCTTGTAAGTAAGTAGTTTTAGTGTCTAATCAGTAAACAGTGTATAAAAATGAAACTTAAAAGTAAATAAAAAGCAATAATGAAGTTTATGCGTAAGTTCAATAAGGAAGATCTGTAATCACTCATCTGTCGGCTTCTTGGGTGTTCGGCTGCCAGTCTGTTCTATACATCACTTCCCCTTTCCCACGCTGTCAAACTCAATACTAACATCATTGCTCTCGACCAATCATTCTCTTGCCCGCCTTCAGCGAGCCAATCAGCCTCCAACCCGTGTGCTTTAAATCTCAGTGTTGTTCTGTCATTCTGTCTTTCAGACTCTCATTCGTGCGATCGTATCCATGTCTTCGTCATTTTGCGTACTATTAGTTGCCTTTTCAATCGTTACGATTTCAGGCAGTGTCTCCTCGTTTTTTGTCATGTTCCCCGTTCTGTGTAGCAAGTTCTCCTGTGTAGTGCAGGAGTAGCAGATCCCGCATTACTTCGCGTCAGGGCTACAACCTATCCCCTTCTCTACAAATTCTCGCTGCCAGCAATGTAAAACCTGCACCCAGTCTCAGTGCTTTGCAATTGCAAGTGCTTGCTTCAGTCTCTTTGCATGTCTCCAGCCTTTGCCATCCATCTGCAAGTTCTGGATAGCGTGATCAGCTGCTCCCCATACCCTTTCACGTCTCCTGCTTCCGGTTATTCCACACAAGCCCAATTGGCATCGCAGCTCGCAAATACTCATGAAAAGAAAAGGTTAATATTTGATTTATCCACTCCCCATTCAGGTCCACTTCCTAGCATTTAACATCATGATTCCCATCAAACCATTTTCGCTTCATTACGCCTTAGTTGATAATGCCATTCAGCTGATTCAGTAAGCTGGCCCCGTGCATATCTGTCAAAAGCCGACATCACTGAAACATTAAAAATCGTCCCCATCCATCTGTCACAGTGGCATGTTTTCAGCTTCATGTGGGATTCCAAATTCTATTTTGCAGTAAGACTGACATTCGGATGTAAAAGCAGCCCAGCCATTTTCAACCTTGTTTCCGAAGCTCTCTGCTGGATTCCGTTGAATAAAGTGTAACTCACAGCTTTCCTTCACCACTTGGTTGATTTTCTTCTCGTCGATCCTCCGTTCGATGATCCTGGCGCTCTCTCCAAATTAAAGTCCTGTTTCATCTGATGAGAAAACTCTTGGTCCTGCAACTGATCTGAAGTTTTTAGGTATAACTCTGGCCATCTGAGAAATGAAAGCATCACTCCCACTGGAAAACTGCAAAATCATTCAGTCATTTCTCTCCGTCACTTTAATCTCTAAGCACCAGTTGCCGTCTTTGCTCAGCCACCTGAATTTCGCCATGCGCATCATTCCCCAAGGTCGTTCTTTCACCTCTGGCTTACTCAATCTGGCTTCCTCTGTGCCAAATTTCCTTGATTCGGTGCAGGTAGATGAGGGCTGTCACTCAGTTTTAAGGTTCTGGTCTTCCCTGCAGGATAACTGGAATGGTGTATCTTTTTTCTATGATGTCATTTTATTTTCTTCTCACTCTCTCCAGTTCTACTCAGATGCAGCACCATATATAGGTTTTGGGGGGTACTATCAGGGCTACTGGTTTGCAGGTAGGTGACCATCTTAGTTTCAGCCTTGCCTCAATCTTCTGCTCTTTCTGAAATGTAACCAATTGTTGTCGCATACTACATCTGGGGTCAGAATTGGCAGCGCATACGCATCTCTGTATTATCTGACAGTCAGCATCACTAATAAGGCTGTGCTTCTTCTGCTGCAATAATGCCTTTCATTAGACACCTCACTCGGTTTTCTGTATCTTACAATTTCATTCTCACTGCTCGTCACATTCCAGGCCACAAGAATGTTATTCCCGTTTCCTAGTCTCGCTACAATTTTCAGGTGTTCAAGATCCTGTGCCCAGACGCCAATCCAACCCCTTCAGCCATTCCTTCTTTTCAGCTCTAGTTCTGTCTCAGCTGAGTCCACCCTTATCCAGTTTACTTCATTCTACATGCGAAGGGTTCAGCGCCATCTACTTTAAATACTTATGATTTTGCTTGGAAAACTTTTGCCTCCTTCTGCCTCTCAGTTAGCATGTCACTTCATCCCATGCTCATTTCTACTGTTTGTGCTTTTGCCATCATAAAGATGTAAAATCTGAAGCCTTCTTACATCCATAGTTTAGTTGCTAGAATGCAGTTTGGCGCAAAATGTCCAATCCAGGTTTCCTGAGTTTGTTTTCCAATCCTTCTATAAAACTGCTGCTTAAAAGCATAGCAAAGGTTACACCTCCAGTTCCTGATAGTAGTCAGCCTATAATCCTCTCCTTTCTTCTCAAGAGGCAAACATCTATTCGCAAAGACATATTTAGCTGACCCAGCTCTGACATCATCCTGCCAGTTCAAAAATACCTCAAGTCTTAAGTTCTGGTGAGTGAACATATAGCTGGTGGTGGCATCAACAACCTTTCCATCTTTACTCTGTCCACAAGTACCTGTTCTCTGGCCTTACCTGCTTCTATCTTTACAGTAGGCTCTTCACTCTATCTCTCTCCGTGGCCTCCGATGGCCTTTGAGCTTTTCACAGGCTCCTTCTGTCTCCTGCTCTATGACAGCCTTCCAGCCTGGTTGCAGGCTCTCTCGCTTTCTCTCTCTTCTGGCGTACGTCGGCCTTCCAGCCTGGTCGCAGGTTCTCTCGCTCTCTCTCTCTCTGGCCTATGTCGGCCTTCAAGCCTGGTTGCAGGCTCTCTTTCTCTCTCTCACTGGCCTAGTTGAACTTCTCTGCCACGGTAAGTTTGCTTTTACTCTTTTGGGGGGTCCTATCCTAAATCCTAGCACCGTTGGGATTCAGCTCTGCTGCGATGTGTGATCGGAGTCTAATCGCCAAATAGATTAAATAATTCTGTATCACAATAAATCATGTTCATTTTTTCCAAGTGATCTCTCCTTATTGAAATGCTTTAATCAGCCTAGGCACTGTGGAGGTAGTATAGCTAAAGTTTTCATAGCAACCACAAATGTTCACCTGTCTCTCTGGCTACATTTTTTTTCTTTTCAGTCTCTGGGTTTTCTTTTAAATACTTAGCTGTGTGTTTTAATTTATAGGCTGCCTAAAGCTAACACTGTTTTTATTGAAGAATTTTCTGAGCTTCTTTCATTTATTATGAACAAATATGATAGAGGTCTTATGCTGGGAGATTTCAATATGTCTTTGTCCCGCTATGGCTAGCTTTATTCCAGATTTTAGTAACCTGTTTGAGTCTTTTAATCTTGAGCAGTCAGTGAACAATCCAGCAAAAATGATTTGCAAATCTCATCATAAACTAATATTTTATTCACAATTCTATTGTGAAATTCTTCCAGAGTTTCCCAAAAGTAAAGATAGACAGAGGTTCATCTGCAAAAACTGCATCTACAAATTGTGGAACAATTTCATCAACATAAAATTACAAAGACTTTGAATAGCTCATCATCTACAGGACACAATATCATCAAAAGGTTACAAGAATCGGCAGAAATGCGCTAGGGACAAGGTCAAAAATCAATATTGGATGCCTGTGATCTTCAGGCCCTCAGAAGGCCCTGCATTAAAAACAGACATGGTTCTGTAATAGATATCACTGCACGGGCTCAGGAACACTTCCAGAAATCATTGTCTATGAACACAGTTGGCCGTGCCATCCACAAATGCAGGATCCAGAAAAGCTGTAACTGAGGCAAAGTTCAAAACTGAGGCAAACTGGAAAACTGTTCTGTGGTCAGACAAATCGAAATGTGAAATTCTTTTTGGAAAACTTGGATGCTGCATCCTCTGGACTAAAGAGGAGAGGGACCTGGCTTGTTATCAGCACTCAGTTCAAAAGCCTGCATCTCTGATGGTATGGGAGTGCATTAGTGCCTATGGAATTGGCAGCTTGCATGTCTGGAAAGGCACCATCAATGCTGACAGATACATAGAGGTTTTAGAGCAATATATGCTCCCATCCAGACAGCATCTTTTTCAGGAAAGGCCTTCTGTACTTTGGCAAGACAATACTAAACCGCATACTGCATTTATTACAACAGCATGGCTTTGCAGTAGAAGAGTCCGGAGCTGAACTGGCCTGCCCGCAGTCCAGACCTTTCACCAACTGAAAACATTTGGTGCATCATGAAATGAAAAATACAACAAAGAAGACCCAGGATTGTTAACCAGCTAGAATCTTATTTCAGACAAGAATGGGACAGCATTCCTCTCCCAGTAGTCCAGCAACTGGTCTGCTCAGTTCCTAGAAGTTTACAGACTGCTGTTAAAAGAAGAGGGGATGCTACACAGTGGTAAACATGGCCCTGTCCCAACTTTTTTGACAGATAAAAGAAAAGCCTACATAGCCTACATGTGCTTTGTCAGAAGCACACTTTCTGCTGAATCACCTGCAAATTACATTCACAGTATTCACAGTATATATAGTCGATTGTATTCCTGGGGCCAGAGCACACGACACTTAAGGAAATTTGAAACTGCTGGCTAACGATAAACATAGACTTGGTAATATTGTAAGTCATGTTAGCAGTATTGTTATCTATCATCCACCTGGCCCTTTCTCAGAGTTTTTATCTGAATTCTCAGACTTTTTATCTGATTTAGTGCTTAGCTCACATAACATAATTATAGTGGGTGATTTTAACATTCATGTAGTTGCTGAAAACAACAGCCTCAACACTTCATTTAATCTATTATTAGACTTGGTAAATGTAAATGTAAAATGTAAATGAGCCCACCGACCACTTTAATCACACTCTGGATCTTGTCCTGACATATGGCATAGAGACTGAACATTTAACTGTATTCCCTGAAAACCCTAGTTTGTCTGACCATTTCTTAATAACATTTAAATTTACAATAATCAATTACACAGCAGTGGGGAAAAATTTCATTACAGTCTTTGTCTTTCTGAAAGTGCTGTAACCAAGTTTAAGGATGTAATTCCTCCACTGTTATGTTCTTCAATGCCATGTGCCAACACAATACAGAGTAGCTACCTAAATTTTACTCCCAAAGAGGTTGATTATTTTGTTAATAGTGTTACATCCTTACTACGTACGACTCTGGTTACTGTGGCTCCTATGAAAAAGAGCCTCAAATCAGAAGTGCTTGACTCCCTGGTATAATTCACAAATGCACGCCTTAAAGCAGATAACTCCTCACATACACGGTCTTGAATAATCAGGCCCCATCATATCTTAAAGACCTGATAGTACCATATTATCCCAACAGAGCACTTCGCTCTCAGATTGCAGGCTTACTTGTGGTTCCTAGGGTATTTAAAAGTAGAATGGGAGGCAGAGTCGTCAGCTATCAGGCCCCTCTCCTATGGAACCAGCTCCCAGTTTGGATTCGGGAGACAGACACCCTCTCTACTTTTAAGATTAGGCTTAAAACTTTCCTTTTTGATAAAGCTTGTAGTTAGGGCTGGATCAGGTGACCCTGAACCATCCCTTAGTTAAGGTGCAATAGGTCTAGGCTGCTGGGGGCTTCCCGTGATGCACTGAGCACTTCCTCTTCATCACTTCCTTTCACTCTCCAAGTATTTATACACCACTTGCATTTAATCATTAGTTATTATTAAACCCTGTCTCTCTCCCATAGTGTGTCTTTTATCCTGTCTCCCTCGGCTCTCTTCTGTTTCCCCTCATCCCCAACCGGTTGTGGCAGATGGCTGCCCCTCCCTGAGCCTGGTTCTGCTGGAGGTTTCTTCCTGTTAAAAGGGAGTTTTTCCTTCCCAATGTTGCCAAGTGCTTGCTCATAGGGGGTCGTCTGACTGTTGGGGTTTTCTGTCTAATATTGTAGGGTCTTTACCCTAAAATACAAAGCGCCTTGAGGCGACTATTGTTGTGAATTGGCGCTATACAAATAAAACTGAATTGAAATACAGGCAGCTGTAGGCAGCTATCTGCTATAACTCATCTTTAGACAGTGGTGTCACTAAACTGAACCTATCCCTTTTTGTGACAAACAAGGATTGCTGTGTGGTACAAATGATCCAAGAATTTTGTGCTTCATTTTTGGTGATTGTATTAGTTTGTTATATAGTATTTATTATGAGATATCTTTGTGTTGCACCCATGCAGTGCAGGTGCAGCTTGCTAACCAAGCTTGCTAGCTTTAGCTGATAATTTTGCACTCCATCCTCGCCTCTGAATATGGTCAGTTGGTTTGTTTTTTGGATCAATTTTTGCATTTACTTTGCAGTAAAAACTATGAAATATATTTGCGTTGTGTTTAAATGGAAATCCGGTGTGTTCATTTGTTACTTTAAATGAAAATGCACACTTACACTTTCTTAGACCAAATTCCAGCATCTGCACTTCATCATGGTCCACCCTACAGGAAAAACAAAGTCAGCAACTAAATACAATTTTAATAACCTTTTATATCATCACACATACTAAAATCAGCTATTAAATAACATACACATTTAACTGAGTGCTACCTGTAACTTCAGCCTGAAACTGGGACAAGATAAAATTGTAAAATTACACTAAGATCAGTTTCTGGGTATACCATGTTTTATCTGTCAAATGTCCTAATCCTGCAGTGGTGGATCCACATGGTTTTCTTGGATGTACACTAGCCTAATTTTTACTTGCATATGTGAACAAAGTGCTTACACAGTGTTCATCTCACATAGCAGTCTCATAAAAATAGAAACTTTCTAAGGAAATTTGTTATGCAGTGAGAATAATTTAACTGCCAATCAAAACAGCATTTTAGTGCTACAGTGCATATTAGTAATTTAACTGTATTTTTATGATTGAATGTATTGTTTTATTAATTCTGTAAAAAAATTGAAATAAAAAGGTTATGTTCCATATGCCAATGTCAGCTGGGATCAAGCACCATGTTGAATGGATGCTCTGTAATCTGAGTGCATCAAGCTAACTAAATACTTACTAATACACATTACAAGTTCTACTAGGCCTACGAAAAACATGACAATTTAAAAATTATTTCAGCTTGAGTACTTGGTTCCAATTAATTTCACCCCATTTCCTCAACCAAACCCACAGCCTTTTTTTGTTCTTACTTGAGGTTGTTCAGTCTACATTTTATGGCAGAGAGCAGCTTCACTCCTGAATCTCCTGGATGATTGTAGCTGAGGTCAAGTTCTCTCAGATGGGAGGGGTTTGAATTTAGAGCTGCAGCCAGGGAAGTACAACCTTCCTCTCTTATCAGACAGCCTGACAACCTGGATACATACGATCAAAAACATACATGTGGTCGTGATTATATTGCTTTAGATGATTTTATACTGACTTACATGTATACTGATTTTTCTGGATGAACCATAACCATTTCTTTTCTAAGCCTGTCCCTAACACTTATACTCACCATAAGCCAAATCTTCATACAAACGTGTCAAAAATTTATGTTATGGGGACTTGTTATTCATCACTTGAAGGGATGCAGATCCCAACAGTGTGACTGTATAAACATATTACATCCTTAAACCATATGTAATATGACTGACACAAATACAAAGTATTTCATCTTTAAACCTACAAAACAAATTGGGCCAGATGTACTGAGTGGGGCAAATCTGTGTGATGCCGCAAAAAATGTGCCAGTGGGAGTTGAAAGTTGTGTAAGTGATCCATTTCCAAGGTGCTAATTTATAAAACAAAGATACATCCGGTTCATTTAAATAATCACCAGCTTTCTACAACTCCAATTCCAAAAAAGTTGGGACGCTGTGTAAAATGTAAATTAAAAACAGAATACAACGATCTGAAAATCTGAAACCCATATTATATTCACAATAAAACACAGAAAGCATATCAAATGTTTAAACTGAGAAAATGTACCATTTAAATAAAAAAGGTAAATTTGAATTTGATGGCAGCAACATGTCTCAGAAAAATTGGGACAAGGCCATGTTTACCATTGTGTAGCAGCCCCTCTTTTAACAAGTCTGTAAACACCTTTGAACTGAGATCAGTTGCTGGTCTTTGGGAGAGGAATATTGTCCTGTTCTTGTCTGATATAAGATTCTAGCTGCTCAACAGTCCTGGGTCTTCTTTGTCATATTTTTCATTGCATGATGTGCCAAATGTTTTCAGTTGGTGAAAAGTCTGGACTGCAGGCAGGCCAGTTCAACAGTTAGGCAGATATCAAAATGACTTGTATAATAAGCCACAATGTGTCACATGCAATATCTACTATAGAAAAGGTTATTCAACTATGATATATGACATAATATCGAGAGGCCTTTAACCTTTTTAATTTAAACATTTCAATGTCCCTTATCTCATCTTATGGTATCTTAAATGAACTTATCTTTCATTAAGAATAACTTCTATCGTTGCTGGATGTCGTCACAGTATAATTTCTTGGCACAATCTCACTGATGCTGGCGAATCTGAATCTAGCAGTTTGGCTAGCCCACAAGGACATTTAAGTATATATATCACATTGGCGGGTTTACATGAGATTATTCCTTTAATGGGAAAAGATTTGCCTGTGTGTGGATGATAGAAAATCTTTGTGAAATTACATTGCTGGCAATTACCACACTTGTAATTCTCAGATTCCATAGCATTCAGCCACTTAGTGTGTGTGTGGGGGGGATGAAAACTCTGCTTTTACTAACATGTTTTTAAGATTAGGGGGTCTTTTAAACACAGTCCATGGTGGGTTGATCAAGTGTCCCCTGAGAGCAGGGTCAGAAGCTACAATGAGCCAATATTTGTGAATAATAGTGGCCATGTCTTTAGCCAGTGGTGAATATTGAATGGCACGTGTGATCTGACCGTCCGTATTTGTTTGAATCCAAGTAGTGTTTAACTATTCCAATTGTGTCTTATTCTTGAAACAATTTGAGGCTTTTTAACCCACTCATATTTTTATCCTCTTTTTAAAAATATTTCTTTGTTCTATTTTTATCTGTAGGTTTTCTGTAGAAGGTGGTGCACAAGTTTGTCATAATGTCAGCTCTGTGGAAGGCAGGAAGTGAACCCAAATGCAGGACTCGAGGAACAAATGTGAACTCAAAAACAACAATAATGCTGTACTTCTAACAAAATAAAAAAATATAAAAACAATAGCAGGATGGGGGAAAAAAGAACTCACGAACCAGGGATCTCAGGAAACACAGACCAGGGAGACACGCAACCTTGAGGGACAACGAAACAAAGAACAGAGACAAACTGAAGCCTTAAATACACACAGCAGGGTAATCAAGGAGAGTGGAAACAGGAGGGGAAAACAAGACACAGCTGAAACTAATCAAGGGTAACAAGACAGGGGAAGCAAAACTAAATACAACACACACGAGACAATCAAAATACAACAGGAAGTAGAAATATCAAACACAGAGATGGAGACTTAACAGACACGGGAAACACGGGAGGGCAGGAAAACTGAAACTCAGGGAATGCAACATTAATAAACTAGACAGCAAAACTAATAAGGGTCAAAATACAAGGTTACTAAAAATGAAACTTAACCAGCAAAGAAATAAAACACAAACTCAGGAATAATACATGAAAGCAAACTCAAAACGTTGGGTCAAAACCCAGGACCATAACAAAGTTGTCCTTCTTGTTGTGTGTACTTCTTGGAAATCCAAAAAATTCATTTGTACAGGGTCATAAGCCAATGTGAATTTCAAGTGTTCATTCTGAGTGTTCATGAATGAGTGGAACTCCTTAAGATGTTCTTCAGTGGAGGTCCAAATGAAGAAAATATCATCTGTGTACCTTTTTGTAGGTGGAGATATACAGAAAGTATGGATTCCTTGCAAGATTCAGTACTACTTCTTATTTGAATTCTCTGACATATAGGGAGGCAAAACTAGGAGACACCTTAGAGCCCATACCAACACCTGAAACCTAAAAATAAAGGTCAAACGAAGTAGTTGGTGGTTAATACTAATTCAGCCAACTCTAAAATGCAAGTTATACTGGGTGAGCTGATTGTAGTTGAGTTCTGTTGTTGTGCTTGTAGAAAAAACTTAACAGCCTGCAGTCCCCCTTATATGGGGACATTAGTGTATAAAGACGCAATATCCAAAGTGACCAAAAAATTCGATTCTGATCGAGTTTAATTAGTCTGACATAATCCATGGAGTCTTTGATGTAGGATGGTAAAGAAAGTACATAAGGTTGTAAAAAATGATCTACAAAAGCTGACATATTTTCAGTAAGGGAGCCTATTGCAGCCACAATGGGTCTGCCCAGAGGAATGTCACAATATTACTTGAGTATTTTAGGTAACGTATAAAATACTGGTGTAATAGGTGAGTTCACTACCAAAAAGGAATGTGATTGTGATTTCTCTCTTCTCTCATTAATAAATCATTGCGATGTCTGTACAATTTAGTTCTTAATTCTGCAGTAGGGTGTCCTTGTAGTCGCTTATGAAAAGTTGTGTTATTCAGTTGTCTCAAAACTTCTTGCTTATAAGCTTCTCTATTCAGATTCACTACAGCTCCACCTTTCATGACGTTAATTATTCTGAAATTGTTCCACAATTTGATTGCAGAAATTGCAGATTGGTGAACCTCCTCCCATCTTTACTTCTGAAAAACTCTGCCTCACTATAAAATGTTTATTACTAAGAAATACATCATAATTAAGAATCAAGTTACAAAGAGAAAAAAGTAAATAAATGAATCTGTTAATCATCACCTAACTGTGCTTCCATTTTTAAACTGCATAAATTTTACTTTAATGTCCTCTCTTTCCTTAGTGGCAGGAATCAAGCTTGAAAAAGAAAAAGAAAGAAAGAAAGTAGTTCATCCTGAACAGGAGTGCAAAAAGCCTCTGATACCCTGACTTTATATGTAGGTAAAGATGGAGGAGACATGGAGCATGGCTCTTGATCTGACAGAACACATTTCATCACGTATCATTCACCGGATGAGTGAGGACAGGGGTATCTAGTGGGGGGAGGAAGTGGGACTGACTACCCAGGACCCCAGTGGCAGAGGGGCCCTTGCAAGCCTCGAATGAAAAGTTTGTTTCTGTTTACACTAAGGAAAATATATACTGCATAAAAAATATTAGGTTTTGGTTCAGACAATATGTTTAAGTCAAGGTTCTATCATGTGAACCAAAGCCTAACTTTTTTTATGCTGTATACATTTTTCTTATGAATTGAATTTTAGCTCTGCCATTATTTTCTCAATGATTTTACACTACATTGATTAAAAAAGGCACCCTTTCTGAAAGGTTTTGATGGTAATGGGGCATGCTGTCAAATATATTACTTGTGGAAAATGTACGTGAACCTGTTGAGGTCAAATGTGCAACAGTATGTTTCAGCCAATGTCCTATAGAGTAGCTTGTTGGCGCAGCAGCATTATAAATTACGTTTAGCAAACCAAAGCAAAAAAGAGAAGAGAACAAGATGAGTGTACGACCAGGACTTTGGATTTGAGCAGTGTTGTTAATAACGTTGCTGAAAGGCCCAAAAGATGAAGTTCTGATGTGTGAATAGTTTGTCTTTGTGTTTTTATAAAGGATTGAAACATTGTTACCATTTATATGTTGAAAATATGCACTCATACTGTAATATGTGTGTGTGTGTGTGATATCTGCAAACTGGTCCATTGGAAATGATTGTTGAATGAGGAATATACATAGATGACATAGACATAGATGAGTGTGCTTGTTTGGTCCATTGATCCAATCCAGTTAGTCTGTGAGGACCTGTGGTTAATGGGCTTCTCTCTTTTGTTCCATGACATTACAGCTGTCTTTATGCTACTTTAGCAAGGCTAAATCTGTTTTTGGGTTGTGGTAGCCTGATTGAAGAAGATGGTGTGAGTTTATAGCATAAGCTTAAATAAATATGTGTCCGTTCCCTCAACCTCTGACTGTGGTTGTTGTCCATGGTGCTGATCAAAAGCTGGAATGATACTATTAATATTATTGCTTATTGATATATGATATTATTTTTGCACTTACAGTGTGCATGTGTGTCTGTGTGTGTGTAACTTTTAGTTGCTAATATATGAGCTCACCTTGTGTCACATCATTTGGAGAGGGTCCTGCTGCTGCTTCACTCTGGTTGTTTCTGAAATTAAGGGCCACGTGTTTCATGGCGTTAAGTTTTGCTGGGTCATTTTGATAGATACAGTGTCACATCTGACATTGGCTCATTGTCTTTGCCACTGCTGATAACTAAATAATTTTTAACCTGTGCTCTGTTTACCTTTTTTTATTTTTATTTATTATTATTATATTTTATTGTGGAACATACAACAAGACAAAATGTGCACTGACAGAAACAAGAAAGAAGACAATTAAAAGAGAGAAAGAAAACAAAAACAAAAAACAAAATCAAAAATGGCTCAGGGTGATCCTCATTAGGAGTACTATGGTGTTTCTGAGAGGGGGAGGTGTCATTATTGGCCAGGTCAGCAGTGATTCTGTTCTTTGCTCAATAAATTCTTCTTTTATCTTTTTATGATAAAATTAAATTGAATTGAAAGTTTACAGACAGTTTACAGGCAGTCCCACAGCAAATTTCTAAGTGCAAAAAAAATGAATAAATAAAAAATCTCTCGAGTTTCCCTTGTAACTTCTAAATATAACCAAGTTGTTCACAAGCAGCAAAGCTTTATCTACAACCCCAATTTCAAAATGGCGTACATCTCCTCAGGCTTGGTGAAGAATGGTCACGTGCACATGTGCCTGACGTTTCCCGTTATACTGCATGCAAACCGTATACTTTAACGATTTGATTTCAGTGTCAAAACTGAATTACAGTGGTTATGCACTGTAAAGTTTGAGTGACAAATTTGTGGTAATGATCTAAAAATTAGAGCTGAAATAACTTTTTAAAATATTTTAAGGGAACAGAACTCTAACATTTTGTTAAACTTTAACCGACTTACAGCGTAAGCAGGGCAGTTCAGACTGAAATAGCCAAAAATTGTCAACAAATGATGTATCTTGTAGTGGTCTTTTATAGTCTCTTTGCAGTAAATGTTAATTTTTCTCTCTGTGTATCTCTTTTTAGTTAGCTGCATCCCCATTGTTGTTTTGCATGTCATAGCTGTTTTTCCCCCCCCCTTCTCTTTCTGATGTGTCCCCCAGGGATGTTTCCTCCCCCTCTGCTCTTCTCCCTGTACACAAATGATTGCACCTCAGAATACCCATCCCTGACAATCATCGACCTCATAAAGGATAGTGCATACAGACGTGGGGTTGAACAGCTGGCCCTGTGGTGCGGTCAGAACAACCTAGAGCTGAATACTCCCAAAACTGTGGAAATGAGAGTGGACTTCAAGAGGAGCCCCCCAGCGTTGTCCCCCCTCACTTTACTCAATAGCACTGTGTCTGCTGTGGAATCCTTCAGGTTTCTGAGATCAACAATCTCCCAGGATCTGAAGTGGGCATCTAACATAGACAAAATTATTAAAAAGACCCAGCAGAGGATGTACGTCCTGCACCAGCTCAGGAAGTTCAACCTGCCAAAGGAGCTGTTGATCCAATTCTACGCTGCAATAATCCAGTCTGTTATCTGCACATCCATCACTCTATGGTTTGGATCAGCCACCAAACAGGACAAGTCTAAAATGGACAGTCAGGACTGCAGAAAAAAATCATTGGTGCCGACTTGCCCTCCATTCAAGACTTATACAAATCCAGAATCAGGAAATGGGCATTGCAGACCCATCACACCCTGGACACAACCTGTTCCAACTCTTTCCCTCTGGTAGGCGCTACAGAGCACTGTACATCAAAACAACCATCTGTTACAGTTTCTTTCCACAGGCCACAACTCCATAGAGTATGTTTTTTCAGATACTGCAGACAAAACTGAAGGCACCAACTGAACTAGAACAAACAAGCACCAACTGAAGGAAAGTAGTAAAGACCTAGCAGATCGTCTCAAGGGAGGAAACACAGCATTTGGTGATGTCCATGAGTTCTAGACATCAGACAGTCCTTGACACAAAATGATATTTATCCAAGTATTAAAAACAATGCTGATTTTTAAAATTGTTAGTTTGTGCAAATACATTTGAGTTTCTGAAAATAGAGTTCCACCACCTGCCAAATCCCACTTTAAATCCTGCTAAATACACAGGAGGTAATATTTTTACTTATTTCTTATTTATTTTTATTTATTTCACGCTATATTTTTGTATAACCCCTTGAATTATTATTATTATGATTGTTTGATTTAAAATCCACTGTGGTGGTGTACATAGACAAAACTACAAAAAAAAAAAAAAATTTTGTAATTTT
>VUQI01033635.1:52164-66265 GCA_015106735.1 Paratilapia polleni | reverse complement strand
TATATATATATATATATCGACTGTAGTTATTCAAAAAGTCATTTGAAAACATTACAAAGGAAAAGAAGATCAATAAATGGAAGGTAAGAATCTTAGTTCATTAAGAAGATGAAGGTGTGTAAACACATCAGGTTGGACAGAATCACATTCAGAGAGCTCCACGCAGTTGGAGAAAAAGCTAAAGCTAATGATCTGGCAACAAGGACACAGCCCACACAGCACCCCACACACAGCCAGTGAGTCATGCTCACACATCAATGCTACAAGAACAACCTCAACATCTCCTTTTATTCCTTAGTTAAGGTCAGTGCATCCTCCTCCTTCTGTGTTTTCTTGGAGGTCTGCAAAGTGCTTTTTTTCCTTGATGCACAACTTTTAAAACCTTTTTGATTCCATTAGTGGCTCTGAGAAAAATTCTATTCACCAGGTAATATTCTACAGAAAGGATCCTTCAAGGTAGCTTGTATTTACTATAGAAACAACTAGCTATAGCTTTCCTCACTGATTTTTTTTTTGTTTGTTTGTTTGTGGGAGATTGCATTCAATTTGCATTTTCACAATATGACACTCTAATGCATAGAGTAATGAGATTAAATCATTGTTTTCTGCCTTGGAGAGGGACTGTCTTTCAGCTCTTGGAGTTACATTTGAGGGGGATTCCTCACTTATCAGTTATCAGTGATAAGAGCTCGCCATCAGCGTAACATGAGGCTGAAGGATTTCCTGTTCCTGTCTGGGATTTTGATTCCCCTCGCTAATAAACTGATGACTGCGTCTCCAGCTCTTTTCAAAGATCCTTTCTTCTAATCATGGAATGGGATATCTACAACTGCAAGGGGAAAGATCTCTTTTCACAATGCCTGTTATTGTAACCACTGATGACTGGACTGCAAACCATCATTAAAAGTGACTCTGTCTCTGTGTGGGTGACGTGTCCAGAAATCCAAAACCAACCATCAGAGAGCTACCTCTTTAAAGGGAAACCCAGCTCACTGATAAGGCAGTGTGAATTAAAAAAAAAGTTGGTTTCTTCTAAATTTTTTTGTATTGCTTCTCATGTACACAAAAACACAGTCAAAAGAGTAGCATATCATTTACTTTTGGAAAAAGCATGAATATAATAAATTATAAATATAAATTATATAAACTACATAACTAATCCAGTGTCCACTATAAATTGCCCAGATTGCATCATCGTCCTTCTGAAACAATCATAGGCGGCAACCTCCAGTTTCAAATGCGACATATACAGAAAACATTACAGAATTTAAAAATCACAAGAATCCTAAAATAACGTGCAGAAATCTGTCATGTTCTCTGGCACTGTCTACACTCATTTAAATGCTAAAAGCTAAAAGTGGGGCTCAAAGAAAACATCTGTAGATGTGAAAGCTCCAATACTTAAGGCTTGTTCACTGACCTTTTGAAAGCAACACTATTTTTGGTTCTAGGTTGACTGCTATGTTTACATGCACAGGAAAACTGTCACTGTAAGAATACTGGATTTAGAGTGTAAACACTGAACACATTTGAAGTTTGCGTTATTACTGCAGTGAGGATGTGGGGAATAATGTCATATTAGTCACATTATTTGAGGCTTGCTTGAACAGATAAACAACACTTGTGCTGCTGCACATTTCGCTGCTGTTGCATCACTTGCTCCACGTCTTGAATTTTACAGATTTGTCTGTTTACAGGCTCCAAGCACAAAAAGCCAGGGCAGAATGAATTGTGGAGAGTGTGCAGGGGAGCTACAGAGACACAAATGGAGCTTTATGGCTGCAGGTAACAAATGATGCTGCTGGTTTTAGCAGAAGATGCATGGCTTAACCGAATGCAAACTATAGTGTGCATGTAAACATAGCTAGTGATGAATTCATGAGGGTTGTTGGTGGTCAGTGCAAATCTGAAGGAATGTAATGATGCTATGGCACTTGTTGCAGATTGACAGCCGATAAGAGACAGACAGGCAGACAGACAGGGCAGGTTCATGGTCAGCATTCAGTAGTATAGCATCAGGAGGCAGGAGGGATTACGAGGGATTTTGCCACCCCACCTCCTCCCTGGAAGCTTCAGTAAATCCTTGCAGACAGAGGTGAGGAGGACACTATCTAACTGGAGGCCGGCTTCAGCACACAGCTGAGCACCTTCTCACCGGACTGTGGTTTAGAGGCGGTTCAAAGGAGGGGCAAGACGCTCCCTCTGTCCAGTTCTAAGTCACCTCAGCAAGAGTGTAAAAACAAAAGAGCAGCAGGAGCCAAGAGGAGGAGGAGGATGATCTTATGGGTGATGACAGGGAGCAGGACATAAGCGCAGGCCTAAAGAAGCTGCCCTCGCTTTCTATCACCATTTAGTCATCCTTTTTGAATTCGGTTGTGCGTTCAGGTAGCTCCTCATTTGCTTGTCACCTGAGAGAAACAGAGAGATAATAAGAGACAGACAGAGAGAGAGAGCGAGAGAGAGGGGAGAGAAAGTGCCGTTAGAGTCTGGCCTCACCACAGGGCATTCTCATGTAATTAATCTTGAGTTCGAAAGCTCCTGGGCCATCTGGTAGGACCCTTCTGATAACGCCCGCACACCAGGACCAGCCTGTGACCTAAATATCTTCTTGCACACAACATACCAACACATTAATGTTTGTTTAATGCAGATCCTCCCCAGTCTGCAAGCTATAAGCCACAGCAACACACAGCCACTGTTTCTCCAGATGGAGCCGTATATTAGATGTTGATGTTGTATGTCAAACAAGCTATCAGGCAAACACAAAGATTAATGAGGGAAAGGGTCTGTTGAGGTAAAAGCAGAAGCTTTCAGCACGCTTTTGAATGACTAGAGGCATAAACATAAACAAATGCTCATAACACTATAACACAATCACCAAAATCTTAACATGAAGTGATCAAAAGAACAGACTGATATTATTTGACAATTCATTCCAGCTTTCCCTTCTAGCTGCTGAACAAAGCTCACGTGTGGAGAAAATGTGGCACCAGAGGGAAAACTTTACACCAGTTGGAGATTAGACCATTAAGCTTTCATGGTGCCACACTTGTGATCTCTTCGGATTGGATGAGTGAGGGATGGCAGTGTGTCCCGCTGTTTGTTGTGGTCATTTGTGTTGCCCTGGATGCTCCAGTGCACATGCTACTACTGCTTCTACAATAGGATTAGTGCAGGGAGCTCAGCAGAGTGATGCTCTGAGCTAGTGTCTCACACTCTCACAGATGCACGCTCACACATACGTATATATACTATACTGCTACACACACTGATGTGTTCCAGAAAAGTGAGATCATACCAACAGGGGTAATTAGCTTAAACAAGAGGATTAGTGGATTTTTGGAAACAATGAGTTTTGGTTCTGTATATGCAGGTCCAATCCTCTGTGGGACGAAGCATTTTTTTTCTATTATTAGTTCCAGTTGTTGCTACAAACTCTGAATTGTTTATGAGGGAGTCTTGAAATTAAAATACCCAAATGCTAGTGTGATAGAAAGATAATTAGTGTTGTGAATGCTTTGATATTTGTGGGACTGGCCTGCCTCCTCACAGCTTTACAATTACTGTGCTGGCTTCTCCAGCAAAGAGGAGGACTGACTGATTTGGCAAACAAACAAAGACTAATCAAACCAACATGCAGCAGTTTTTGGATGCAAAGAAGTGAATCATAGCTGAGCTAACCAGGCTGACACTGCTATAGAGCTGACTGGCTTCACATTTGAGAAGTGAAGAAACCAGACTAAAGACCAAAGATACAATAAAGAAAACACGGTATTCATAACACTATAAAACAGGAGCCTTTGTGAATGCATTAAAAGCTATACAAGTCACACCAAAGCCTGGCTCTACACTCCCCATGCATGTGTGTATACAGTATGTGTGTGTATGTGTGTGTGGTCTGTGGTTACTGCCCTACCCGGCACCATGAACCCACTGAGCCCTGTTGACTGAGGGCTCTGAGCTTTTGTTGAATGATAAGAGAGGGAAGAAGGAAAGTATGTGCCTGCAGCTGTATAAACAGTTATAACAGTTAAACTTTGGACAGCAGTGATTAAGTCAGAGTTTTGCTTCATGATTTAAATTTCCTCCCAGAGTAACACGGGATTGTGGTTACTGAATAAATGAGCGTGAAGCTCCGCTGTCAGATCTCACGCTGATCTTTTGACAGCCCCCAGCTTGGGGATGTCCTCGAGTCATCGTGTGATGGGGGGGTGAAAATGGTCAGCAGAGGCCGGTTCCTCTTGCAGAGGAAGTTAATTGGATCTCAGTGTATCTGATCTCCGTCTGGGATTGCTTCGCTGGAGATTAATAGCCTGAGATGTATAACAGCTTAAGCGATTACTGCCTCTCTTCATCCTCATTTATTCAGCAGAAGTGTCTTTTCTCTCCTCCTCTACATTCCTCTCATTAACTTCCACTTCTTGTCAGATTCAGACACTTTCTCAAATTTAAATATTTTCCTTAAACTTTTCCAGTGCTTTACAACAGGACCTCATGTATATTTCCCGTTTGTCGGTTTATTTTGCAGAGAAGCACGTTGTACCTTTAACGGTCAGTGGAAATAGCGGTCAAAGTGAGTGTAAGAGGCGAATACATGTCATCGGAGTGCAGGTAATCTGTTATCTGTATTGATCTGTGAATCAGACCCAAGGGAGGAAATATACCTGCCACTGATTGGATCACCCTGCGCAACAAATTTGTTGAAAATCAATTGCTATAGAACTATGTGGTTCTACTGCAGAGCAGAAATGTCACAAGCAGATTCAACTCTGACCTCATGCAGCTGTAATCACTGTTCTCTATAATTAGCACCATTTGACAGCAGGAACGAAATGCTTTGGCTGCTGTGTGTGACAGAGAGCTGATGAAACCCTCAGGCTGAGAGCACAAAGTGCCGCTGAAACACGATATGTATGGCAGCAGTGTAGGAGCCTTTCATGTCACCTGTCATTAGCTATGCAAGCTAATAGCACCCTGCCAATGGTAATGACACTTACAGTAAAGAACAATACTAGTGGTTTTTGCATTTTGCAGCCCATTAAATACAAATTTCTTTTCTATTACTGCAGAGTTTTTTCCAAAGAATAATGCTAATTTTTAGATTGATTTTCTGCCTTCAAGGCAGCCATTGCCTCCCATCCATCAGTGCACCATGCAAATCAACTTGCAGAGCTCTGAAATTTGCTTGTAATAGGTAATCCATCATGGTAAACATTTTGTTGCTGTTTTCTTTTCCTTTTTTTTGGCTAACCTGATGGTACGCTCTATGGTGATGCAGCTGCAAGCACTAACTGCTTGAAACACTCACTTTTTCCTCATTTCTCTTTCTCATGCTCACATTTTGACACAACAGATCTGAACTTTATCTAAAAACAACAGAAGAAAAAGAACAATATTTGCATTATTGCTTTCCCAACATCAGCTGTTTCTTACTGTGAGTATTGTCCTGAATGATGAACTAAAGAGCAGGGCTTCATCTGTTGCTGTTTCTGTTTGGTTTTATTTCTACATTTATTTCCTAAAATGTGCCTTATGTGGAGGATGCACAAAGGAGGGCCAGATCCTGAGGTCATTCTCTCTTAAGCCCGCACAAAGTTGCACCCTCATGCAATTTTTCCACATAATTGACTATTGCTCTGAAATACTACAGGCAGTTGTAATTTTGGCAAATGGTCACACTGTTTCCTGAACTGAACTCTCTTCATCCTGTCAAAAATCCTGCACCCTTTTGATATCCTGGTTTTTATATGTCGGTTGCACCAAGAGACCAGAACTTTTGTCCAACGGCTTATGATGGAGCGTTGGTCAACATATTTTATTCTGTGCAAATTAAGAAAAAATATTTGGTGGTCATTTATCTTTGCTATTTCCCTCCCTAAGGACACCGAGAGAGCATTACTGGGATGTAGTGAAACAAAACCAGAATTACATGCATTAATGGCCTTTTTTTTTCAGTTTGTGTACCTACAGCAATTTGATAAATATTTAGAGGGCAAATAAACCCAGACAGGGTTACAAAGAAAGGAGTAAAACCTTGGCTATACATGATAACCTTTACAAATAAGTCGCCACAGATTTCTTGTCTTTCTAATCAGGGAGTCAAAGTTTATTCTTGTTATTCTTTACTGGCAACTACAGTGACTCTCCATTGTGCAGAGTTGGCTGGTTTGCTGCCAGTTATTGTGTGCTTTTCTGCTGAGTTAATAATTAGGGAGGGTTTGCACCGTGTGTGAGTGTGATAAAGGCAGGAAATAGGAAAGGCACCTCAGGTCTTGATAAGATGCCAAGTAGTTGGTCAAATGACCGCAATTCAAAGAACGCCTGAACAACCCCTGAGTACAAAAGGATGGAGAATGGATCATAGATCAATCATTCTGTATATGATCATGTTTATCATCTTCACTGTCATAAAGCTCTGGGTGGCCTCGGGTTAACGTATCTTTCAAGTTCCGAATAACCTTGTTTTCAGATACCTGTGCCTTCCAATGAAAGGGGCCGCCAGGTAATGAGAAGTGTGCTCTATAAATGTTAATGATCCAAAATTGTCTCTATTATTCAGCTACTCAAACTGCTTGTAGAACAGCTAATGTGAAAAGCTTTAAGTGTCTTTAGCATAAAAGGCAATTTACCTGGTCATACCTTGACTGAGGCGGGGTGTTGTGCCAGCTGGTTACTCCTGAAGAGAGAAGAATCGTTTTAGGAAATAAGGAAGCATCTTTTTTTTAAAACAACACACAATTCAATGTTTTTTTTCTGAATCTTTGATTTTTCTACACAGTTTCTTCCTAGTTTCCCTCGTCAAATGTCAACAGTCTTTCTCCATCTTTCAACCACACTTCATCGAGCTACAGTATACAGCCTGCCTGCCTGAATCCACGCTAGATGTGAACTGTCAAAGCTCACTGGCGTGGCAGATGAGACAGTCCTGCTCTCACTCATCACAGAGTGTAAATGTGAACTGGGTGAACGTGTGGGGGAGGGCACTGAACCAGAGCTATTAATGGCAACCCTGCAGCCAAAAAAAGCTAACAACCTAGAAATAATAAAGCAATCTTTAAGGCTGGAAATAGACAGCCGCGCTCCACTGAGTTACTTGTTCGGCTCCGTGGCTTTTAAAAATAGCTCTGAGTTTCTGAGGACACACTCAGTGGAGGAAAAAAAAAGATGCAAAGCACTCTGTATAGTCAGAGGGAATTTATAAATTGGGGCTTTATAGCTTGAATGGAATCTATAAATATCCCAGTCATGGAACAGCCCTCGTTCTACAAAGTTGTGCATGTTGTCAGCTTTCTCGGCCCCTGAGGTGCTGTTTGCTGCCTGTTACATAAGAGCTGCTGCTGTTTTATTTTAATGGGATATTTAGCACAAATCTGTACTGCTCTGAAGAGGCTTTAGAGTACTGTTTAGGTATGCAACTGTGTTTGCTTTGCATATGGTAAATACTATATAGTAAATAGAAGTGGGAAAATGATACATTTTGAATAAATATCATTGGATATACTTTCAGTGTAGTGCCCTGGCTTTAAATATCAAACCTACATGCTTCTGCTTGATGCATGAATGTAGTTCAGGACAAAAAAGTTTGCTAACACTTTTTATTTAGTTATTTCTTATACGTTCTTACTTACTGATGCTTCAGATTTCAGTTGCAGGTCTACAGGAGCAACTTTTGGGCTGTGGCTGCTGTTTATCCTGCTTCAATACTTAATTTGAGAAGAGCAACAGAGAATGTGGACCAAGACTAATAAATCCACATGTAGTACTGCAGACTTGGAGTATTGTAAGAGCAGTATACAAATGATTTATTTCTAACAAACACTTGACCCTTCATATTGTGGCTAGGTTGTGAGATATTGCTCACAACCTAGCCACCCTAAAGTTGTTCTTATTAATGGCTAAATGTTTTAAATTGATTCACAAAACATTATAACTTTATAAACCCTTTATAAAGACTTTTCTTATGTAGACTTCTGCATCTGCTGAACATTAGCTTTGCCCTAAAGAGTATCATGTGAAAGTCAAAGGGTTGTGGTTAGATATAGTTTGAGTGAGTATGTGCCATCCGCTCTGCAATATGCAATACTGTGGTTAGACAGTTTGAACTACAGCTTTGACCACAGACTAGTATCTATTACTGGCACAATGGCAAGAGTGTGACTTTTTCCATGTTCTGCATTTGTTTCCCTCTTTTGTTTTTTTTTCTTGGAGTAAACCCAACAGAAGCCACTGCATGGCTTACTAGTTGCAGCAGTGGATGTGTGCTTTTACAAAGACCTCTTTGAACTGTATATTAACATTTTACAGAGGAAATATTGACAGTGTGAATGATAGCTTGACCCTAGGGGTACAAAATGTGGCAGAGATACTAAAACATGAAGTAAACAATTCCTGTGGAATTGTTATAATTAATCTGATCACAAAATGACTTATTTTGGTTATGCCGGACAAAAAAAAAGTTTATGAAGCATTTACGCATGGGAAACAACCAGCGACTAACTCTGCAGGGTAAAGACAAGGCTACGGCAGACAGACTTCAGACATCAGACTGCCATCCTGTCTAAAAATGTCCCTCGTCTTCAGCAGGAAGGAAGTCATTTCTGAGAGCGCTGGCACCAGGGGAGTAAGTCAATGTGATAAAAAGCAGGAAAAAAACAGTCAGAAAAAAAGTCATGCCTCACCATCTGAAAGAGGATGAGTGTGTTTGTTTTTGCCTTTTAAGGCTATGACCTGCTACTGTGCCCTCTGGTTCACGTCTTTAGTGTTTGAAACAGGAAAATATGAATGTATGAATAAGATGGGCGGTAGCTGGTAAAAGTCTTAGTAAGAACACTTAAACAAATTGATGGCTAGAACAGCTTATGTCAGCTCTGGAGCATTTTTAGCTGACTGGGACTTTCTACTGGCTTGAGGCCTTTCTGGGTCTTGCAGGGCTGGCATCATTGTTGGCATCACTTGGGCAGCTTGCCCCTGACTTGAGTCAAACTCTAACACCAGGGTAGAAAAAATGTTTCTACCTTATTTTGTCTGCACTTTACTGAGAATAAAACAAATATTACTGACACTTCCTCAACTTCTTGGACTGAGATGGTGTGTTTTGAACTTTTGGAAGTCTTACTCAGAAAGTCAGCGGACAACAAGTCAAGCAAGTATTAAATATTTAAAGAATGAATGACTAAATAATACATGAAATAATGATGAGTTATTCAAACTGAGTCACTTACTGGGTATCGGCCTTCTCCCTGTCTTCCAGGAAATACAACGCAGTGGCCAGGAAAAACATGCCCCCCAGGACGATGATAAAGGGACAAAGCATGAGGGCATAGCCCAAACTGAGGAACCGCCACAGTGCTGATGTAGTGTAGCTCTGCTGCAGGGCATCGGAGATCTGCAACCAGGCCAGACACAAACATACAATGACACAAACAGTCACAGACACAACCACAACAAAAGAAAAGATTTCATCCAAACTAATCATTCAGAAAGAGTTCTATATTTATCCTCTAATGCTCTGAGACACTACTACAATGCTGCTTACACCCTCACAATAAGCACTTTACCAGAGCGAGTTCTGCATATTTCATCATAGCAACAGATAAAACCAACACATGATGTAAGACACCCTGTTTTTGTTCTAAGTGAGGCAGGATTTCACAGCTAATAGCTCATCTCGCCACTGAAGGCTTCAGTGACACTAGCATTCAGTCTGCCATGCGTGGTGCTGAGGAAAACAACAGCTGGAGAATGGTGGGTGTGAAGTGACCATTTCTGCCTCCCAGTATCACTCACAAGGCAGCGCTCACGCAGGCACAGATCACTGCATTGACAGTCGTGACGGAGAGGAGGCTGCTGGTGGTAGCTTTTAGCACAGTGTGTGGAGGTATGCACACCAGGAGCAAAAGTGGGCTTCTCATCTGTGCGTGAGTCTGGGCTGCAATAGGTCACACTGGCTGAAGCACAGTCATTTCTTGTTATGTCAGCAAAACCAGCTTCTCTACAGGGAGAGCTGGAGAAATGCTGACAGGAGGATGTCTGAGGCAATGGCTGTGTGCGTGCAGTATGTGTTCATATGTGCAGCCGCATGCATGCCTAATAAGGAGTCATTACAGAAAGCGAGAGGATGGTGGCAGAAAATAAATTATATAAACACGTGTGACCAAATCTGTCGTAGGTCCAGCAGCTATGTGTGAGGCCAGTGCAGAGGTTTTTTTCATCAGGTACAATCAATTGTCTGCAACTTGCAAAGTACAGCTTAGCTAAAAATACGCAGAGAACTGCCGCGTGTCTAATTATTGAGCCAGAAAGCACTTCTTGGAAGATTGCTGAGAGATTGTCACTGGCATTCCCCTGCCACCCACTCTGCCTGTGGCTATGTCCTATTCGTACAGTATAGGAGGAGTCCATTATGTGTTTCGCAGGGGATTTTTATGTGACAACTGCATCGGTGTACGTGCTGATGGAGAGGAATCTAGGCTCAGGCTCAGGAGAATTTCAAATATACAAAAATAGTTTTTTTCACACAACAGGAAGTGGTAGTTGTGTGGCATGTTGGCACCACTATCTGCAGGCGTTCCCGCCTGGTGTACTGGAAACGCTGCTCTGGTTTGTTTTGTTGAATACATGATCTTCATGTCAGTTTGGTGCACATGTCAAAACCTAATTGTGAACCAAGAAGACTGACTCACTCGCTCACTTTCTCCTGTGGTTGCTAAGCAATAACCACTGGTCTGTTTTTCTTGTGACTCTCTACTTTGCTCATTCACAGTATTTTTGCCAGTCTGCACGGGCGACTGCATATCTGCCTGCACTCAGTCTGCGTCACGACAAGAACATCACACTAGTGTGCGAAACCTCATCTCAGGAACTTAGGCACAAAGTGGTGACGCACTTGGAGCATTCTTTGCATCGTCAGTCTTGGGTTTGTGGAGGCTTGAGAAACCCCCGGACATTCAGTATGTCACTCAGAGGAGAGTCGTGACCCTGAAAGCCTGGATGGAGAAGTCCGGGGTGACTGGCTAACTGTGGGGCCATGTCTGGGTAATTCTGGTTGGCAGTGTCAGTGTGTGTCTTTGTAAGCTGCATTATGCTGATATTTGGAGCTTGGACATCAACTGTTGTTGGAATATTACCAAAGCAACAGTAATATATATATACAGTACCTTCCCTTTCTCATAAATGCCATAAGGATGGAACCAGTGTTCAAATCTAGCATAGGGTTTAGTTCAGGCAGGCCACAAAGCGACCTCAGTGCCAGCCCACATCAGATGACAGCTCGGTTGATACTTTTCCACACATCCAGCAACCCTTTCAGGCTGTTTTAACCTGACAACAGTCGCTGTGCAGCCACAAGCTGCTTTGCAACCTACTTCCACCCTAGCTCCTCCTTTCATGTTGTATCTGACTGCCTGTTCTGTTCTGTGCCGGGGGTCTTGCTGTTGCTCCCCGGCTTTCCACGTATGAAAGTGGACAACAAAGCTGCACTGCAGATGGAAATATCAGTCTTCTTTTGACTGTAATGGTCCTGCCTAATTTATCACTTATTTCGATTATTATTTAATCTGTTGGTCAATTTGATTAGAAAATAGAAAATATTGAAAAGCTTTGATATCCCAGTGTAATGTCTCCACCTGTTTTATTTGTCCAACTTAAAGCAGAATGATTTAAAGAAATCATTGAAAAAGTGAAAGCAGCAAATGCATGGCATTTTTCCCCTTATGAGTTATCTGAATTGTTAATTTTCTGGGGTCTGACCATTTGTTACAGCCACTGATGAAACCTTTATATCAGTAGAATCAAGGTGATTCAGAGTGAGTCACAGTTATGAAAAGAAAATCTCCCTGTGTGAAGTCTATACAATCTAATTTATTTATTTAATACGTAAACACAATAGAGCGTCAGCCTTCAAGCCTGAATCACGGAATTTGGGTTTTTGTTTTTCCAATACCAGTTTTGATCAGTCTTTTGAAAAGTGTATCTTGTATATGGAAGTCATTAACTGCTTCTTTTATTTGGCTTAGACAGTAGTTTAACGTTTCCATTTAAGGAAGAAGAAGAAAAAAACGCTGTAATTTCAATGGAGCTCTGCAGACGGCTGTGTCTGCATGAGCCTGTCAGACCAGTTTGATTCACTAATCAAACACTTCCACCGCCTTTGATAACATAGCGAACCTAGGCTGTGAGCCAGGGCCACAACAATCGACAACACAATGTAAACACATAACGATAAGGCAGTCTAGTCTGAGCATGTTACTGGCCCCAAAATACACAGTCAACACTAATATAAAAAGCTGAACATTTGGATAGATTCTGACATGCTGTATGGCCATGGCATTACTTTATCATGACTTCCTGTATACTTAACTAGGGCATACACAGTGTGTGCCTCTGTTACATTGTTACTCTGTTACTATTTAACGTCAGAGATGTTTATTCTCACTTTGAAATGTGAAGAATGTTGCTTGACAGTCTGAGGTGAATCCTGTTTCACACTTCACTGAATAGCAGCAGCACTTTTATTCTGGCCTCCTAAATGCTATTCTTTGGTTGTATACATGCAGTTTGAAGGGTGGGGTGTGGGGCGGCTGACTGTGACCTTGAGAGGCCCAGCGTCCCAGTAAGGACCACCCTCTCATCTCCTGACCAGTCGAATACAGTAACAGAGGCCCCTCCTGGGAGCCATAGGATTTTCTAGAAAATGTCACTGACAGCCTGAAGAACAGTGGTGAAATCACAACTCTGTTCACCAGCTCTCCTGAGACGTGTGCTAAAAGCTCCTCTTGTACCCCACTTTGCACTGGCCTACTTAAAGCGAGAGCTGAACTGGTAGATGAATGCATCCTGTGTGTATGAATGGGATGTTGAAGCGTTACTTTCTAGATTTACAACATGGGTTGAATCTTAAATATATTCCCTCTTCACACCCTGACCACCACACAGTGCTGCTGTTGGGAGAATCTTACCAAGCCTATCAGGTACGGACTTCCTGCATCACCGAGAAGATGAGAGGTGAAGCTCTGAAAGGCCACAGCCGTTGCTCTCCGTGTGGGAATGACGACAAACTGCAAAAACATGGAAAGAGACAAAGGTTGAAAAATACACCAGATTGTGCAAAGTGACAGAAAAACTGAGGCAGAAAGATTCACTCTTCCATGTTTAAATAGCTCCTGCAGTTGTTAGTTAAACACGCACAGCCCACCTCAGTGGGTCAGGACACCCCAGGCAGACCTGTCAGTGTCACTAATTTCAGAACATTAGAATTCCAAATCCAGGAGCTGCTTGGTACACCCACCTTACTGAAAGACCAATTTCATTTGGCTCACTGCACCTTGTGTTTTAACTTTCAGATACCAAAATACACATCAAAGAAAAGACTGCCGTCCGTTTGTTTCCATCAGCAGCGTATGAATCAGCCTCAATCAAGGCAGCAATTATCAGCCCCACCCGAACTGTCGGTCCATTCACACATTTCACAACCCAAAACTGCATCTAATTTGATGACCTGCAGTTGGTACAGTTTGTTGCTGGAATTTCCAGTCATCCAGAGGATAAGTATGGGTTCTCAACACTTACCATTAAGATGTCTGCTGTTATGGCCCAGTTCAGGAAAAGCAGCGTCTCTCCAATAAAGATACAAAGCTAAAGAAGGAAAGAGATAGTTAACATTCATGCTAATTATGATAGGCCAATTCCCACTCATCAAAAAAAAAAAAAACAGCTGACAGAAGAGGAGGTTGCAGATATTACTATCGTGTGTGGGAATCCACTGCAGAAAAAAGTGCTTTGGTTGCGGTGGTTTAAAAAACATGTTATTATGCTGTGGCTCAATTATTTGTGGATATGCAGGCCTTCATTGTGGTCCCACTGAGCTGAGTATTCAACCCACGAGCTGAAAAGCAGCACCGGGTGATAAGAATTGTTGTCAAAGCTATATACTCAATGTGGAAAACTTTAAAACTTGCAAGATCTATTTGGGTGGAGAAGAAAACACAAACTTTAAATAACATAGAAACACACAGGCTACTGTATATACACAGGTTGGTAGCAGCTGGTGTTTCTACTTTGCCATTTAACAAAAAAAAAAAAAAAAAAAAAAAAACACAGGAGC
>VUQI01033635.1:17838-46045 GCA_015106735.1 Paratilapia polleni | reverse complement strand
TGTGTGTGTGACGGGGGGGGGGGGGGGGGGGGGGAGAAAAAGCTAGCACCAGCCTTGGTGTTTATTAGAAATCCACTTTTCTTGCTGCTGCTATTGAAACAGATCAGAAGCTCTGCAGCATATGGCCCTGGTCTGAATAGAAGATGATGTTAATTTTTTCTGAAACATTTTTTAGCAATGGTTCTGTAGGAGGCTGGAGGCTGAACTAATGCTGATGTGCGTTTCAGAATTTGAGCCTGTAGCTCTCTGTTCTGTCAGTTCCCTGAAACATTAGAGCCAGTGCTCCCACCCATCACCCCACACATGATGGTGATGCTCTTACCCTTAGTGCCCAGTGCCAGTCTCCTGCAGCCTCCTTGGCACTGGAGCCCAGGATGTAACCCAGCCCACTGCAGAGGGACACACAGTTCATGCATTAGTATCAAAACATAACACATATATTAATCTGAGCAGTGGGTTTGACCCCCTTTTTGCCATCAGAACTGCTTTAATCCCTCATGGCACAGATTCAACAAGGTGTGAAAACATTTTGGTCCATCTTGGCATAATAGCATAATAGAGATTTTCCTGCAGCACCTTTATGATGTGATTTGATGTGATGTTCCACCACAGCCCAAAAGTGCCCTGCTGGATTTAGATCAGAGACTATAGAGGCCGTTTGGGTACAATGAACTCATTACCATTTTCAAGAAATCATTCTTAAAATGATATGAACTTTGTGACATGATGCCTTATCCTGCTGAATGTAACCATTAGGAGATAGGTACACTGTGGTCATCAGTGGATCTACAATACTCAATACGTAACTCATAGTGCTTAAAGTGTGCCACCAGTAGCCTGAGATGTTGATACAAGGCAGGATGGATCCATGCTTTTAGGTTGTGTTTGACAAATTCTGACCCTATAATGTGAAGATAGCGGAAAACAAGATCAGGCAATGGTTTTCTGAGTAAATGTTAATGTTCTCAGCATGACCAGCATGGAAAATTTGATCCGAGGTGTTGCACCTTTCAAGATGCTCTTCTGCATACCTTGCTTGTAGTGGATATTTATCTGAGTTAATGTTGCCTTTCTTTCAGCTTCTGGACCTTCTTATTCGGCTTCTGCCATGAACGATGCATTTCTGCCCAGAGAACTGCTGCTCACTCACTCTTTTGTTTTTTTTCTGTTCAGTCTGTTTCAGATTATGCGTGAAAATTCCAGTACATCTCGAGTTGCTGAACTGCTCAGGTCATCCAACAATGGTATCACGTGCATAACAGTTATAGGCTTTCTTCCCCACTCTGATACATGATTGGCTGTTTAGATATGTGCTTTAACAATCATTGGAATTATGTGTAATTAGTCAAGCGGCCAGTCAGTGTATGAGTCAGTGTTGTGCGTCAGTTGAGTCTGTCATTTCCATCACTTAAGCACTTAAGCACCTACACTACACACATCCTGTTTGTAGTCTGATTGAAGCTGTGTTGCGTGTTAGGGCAATTGACATGGAGAACTTATGACATGTTACTGATCAAAGCACCGGTAGCAATTTGACTACTTGGTCTATTTGTGGACGTGTGATTTGTGTATGTAGTCACAAAATGCAGGTGCAAAGTAACTTCTGTGAGGCAGCAGAACACAGTGCTAATGTGGCTTTCTGGCCACAGGCTTTACTGTCAGAATAATTTCACTGCTTCTTTAAATGGTGTTTTGTGGTCATCGAAGGAAAACAGCGGTAAAATGTTTGAGGGAAATGTTGCTAGATCAGATCAGATCAGATAAAGGGGCCCCTATGCTATAATAAGCCCTTGAGAACAGAGCACCATCAGCATTTCAAGGACAAAAAGGATTCAGGTTGACAGCTGAATATGTGCGGATTATCTTCAAAACAGTCATATAGTAATAAACACAAAGCCGGTGAGGAATTCATGTTTGTATGTGATGACTGTGACTTGGGCGGCTTCCAGTAGAGAAGCTAAGTTGTTGGAAAAGACACTGCTTTACACCTCTGATGTTTCCATACAGGACACAGGGGGTCAACAAATGACTTCATGAGTGTAAAAATAATACAAATCATATGTAAAGGCCTTCATGGTCCCCAGATCTCCACACTAACACTCACAAGAGACTTTGGAGCAATTTTGACCTATATCGATCTTTGCCACTAAAACTAAAATACAGAGCTGCTTTCATAAAGAAAGAGTAGCGCTTGGGTGGACATAGTCTCCAAATAAATAGTCCTTGACTATCATCACTGGGACAGTCTGTCTAAATTAAGGTTTTTTTTTGTTTTTTTTTTAATTTCCAAAAGGAAGAAAGGTGTAAATGCAGTCAAAAGTAAGATTGCCTACACATCTTTGTGTAACTGCCTTTCCGGCCCGAAACCTGGCATGCAACACTATGTTTTAAAATGCTGCACTGCAGCTTCTTGTCACAGTTTGTTTAACCTCTTCACTGGAAATAGTTGTAAAAGGCCAATCAGACTTTTTGATTTCTAAGACTCATTTATTTTCACGTGCAGAGTCTCTCCCCAGAAGATGCTGTTTCCCATCAGAATAACAAATTCAAGCACTGCATAGACGATCAGTTGTAACCAACAACTTTATTATCAGTACTGGCTGCTAAAAGGCCCAAAACATGCTTGACTGGTTTTACACACACAGAGTAAAGGTGGAAACAGTCTGCCGTTGTGCTTCCATGGTTAGATTTTCCAAAAATAACAGTGCAGTACAAACATGCTCAGACAGCATATGATATTTCCAGTGAGTGACTAACAGCTAATCTTATCAGAGTCCACCCAGAGAGCATTTGGAAAGTTCAACACAACAATAAAACTTGACCATGAAAAATACGCTCAAATCAAACACCAGTGTGACCCAGAAACATATCTGTGGAGCCAAGTTTAAAAAGATGGGGTTTAAAAAAAAAGAGGGAGGGCAGGGGAATCCATTTCCTATAAATCCAGTCTAATTCCTGGGGTCATTTCCTGGAAATGGTCACAACAACTGTAAAGACAAGCAAGTGGGAGAGTGGATAGGATGTTTGACTGCACCACACTGAGGCCCTGTCTTTCACCTTCTATTGTCTGTGTTGCTGGGCAGTTTACAGTGACCCAAACAATTCTGGCAAGTCATAACACGACCACTCAAAGGGCAGATTCGGCTTTCCTTTCCTCATCTGTCTCCAACCTACTATTAAAAACCAGCTATAATAATAGAAATTTCAAATAATTCTTATGTTTACAGTGTTGCAGAGTATGCAACACATCACTTCTCTCCTTGTGAGTGTTTCTGCATGGAAAAGATGGAAAACAGTATAGCATGCAGCAACTCAGGCACATGGATCTTAAGCACGGTATATAACGATAAATCTCAAGTGAAACCTGCTCCGCATCACCGGTACGTTTGTCTTTTATTACTTGGTTTTGTTTGTTTTCTCCCTGTGGCCCTTTTTCTGATTGAATGAACTGAAAAGACTGGGGATTTGAGTTTAAAAATACCTCCTACTCACACATCCCCATGCCACACCACCAAAAAAGCCTCCCACCCTCCTTTAAGCTTTGCACAGCCAGTTGAAAGTTTAGTTGTTTTTTGGGTTTTGTTTTTTTTTTTCTCCAAGGCCCTTTGTGAGGCTGCTTTTGAAAAAACAGAGAGCCAGATAAGAGTGACCTTCCCTATGTGAGGATAGTTTCAATTATCTATGCGAAGGCTCCGCAATTCCTTTGGCTTTAACATCCGAAGAGGAGGCTAGATGGCATGAAAGGATTAAAAGATTTATCATCATCACTAAGGTATAGTTTCATAAACATTCAACTCCCAAAATAGCTTATATATCTTGTTGTTCCCCACCGTCTGCTTCAACAATCCAGCCCTGTCTGCCTCTTACCTTCCCAAGGGAATGGCCAGGTAGAAGACAGAGAGCATCATGGTGCGGCTGTTACTAGTAAATAGGTCTCCTATGATGGTGGGAGAAATGGAGGAGTAGCTGGATTCTCCGATGCCCACGAGTCCTCTGGAGAGCACAAACAGCCAGAAGTACTGTGAAGAGAGAGGAAGAAAGGCTGTGAGTTCTGTTATCGAGCTTTGCAGGGAAACTTTCTTTCAGATGTTAACCCAAATACCCTTTTTCTTGTCTTTTTCTTCGCTTTATTATATATAATTTTCATAAAAGTAAAAAATTAAAAACTCAACTCTCCTTTTAGTCTTTATAATCTCTGTAGCTAATCTGCATATTCCTATATTACAATTAGAGCAGTTTACATCAGTGCTGATTCAGCCATACAGTGTCTACCGACACACAAGACTGAGCAGTGTGTAACACACACGTGATGCTTGAAATCACATTGATTCTTCATTATAGAGAATAAATGCCTTATAAGGGAACATACAGTGGGGGATCAATGGGTCTTCCTCCAAGAAATTTAGAGCATCAGAGACATTAATTCTTGGATTGTGGTGAATTTTTAAGCACCAGTTTGTTCACCAGTTAAATCAAAAATATAATGGAATATAATGCAGTAAGGCCTTACACCTATATTCCATTATATAAGTATTGCTTTTAAATATTCATTCTCCAGTAGATCAACTTTTCTCATTTAATATTGCCTCTGCACAACACAGACAGAGACATAAGTTTTAAATGTGTTACCTTTTCAGGTCAATAGCAAATGCAACACATTTTGGGTATGAACAATTAAAAAAAAAGATTAAATCTGTTAGAAAATGAGAGCTTCTTAACGTCTCTGGAAAACAAAGATCTATAAACACTCTGCATGTATGTGTTTGTGTGGTGGGATAACTGTCACAAAATAGTCAATGGCTGTTTGAGCTCTTGTTTATATTCACATTTTTGCTAATAAAAAAAAAAAGACCCAGTGCTAAAGAAAGGGGAAAAAACTGTCCCTGTTATATTGGGTTTTCAAAATAAAAGTCCTCTGCTTCTTTATATTTGTTAGAGAAGACAAATACACATGTTCTAAAAATTTATGATCTATGCCCATGATGTTGCTCAGCACATGAACATACTGGTTACTGAATTGAGTTTAAATATGAATTATATTATTATGAAAATTTGGAGAAGATTATCTTGACTAACTGAAAAAAATCACTTGTGGAATGTGAAACAGCAGCATTATGAAAACCTTTATGTGTTTAATCGGATTTAAATTACCGTGGCATATTAGTTTATCAGATGTAATAAACCGATAATTAAAGAGACAAGGAGACAAACCTAAAAGGCTTTAACAGGAGCAAGCATGGTCATGGAGGCACCTGTGTAGGCAGCTGGATTGTTAACTGTTTCCATGACAACCACTACTCACTAGATACCGACTACCATGTCTGCTTGTAAAGCTGCAAACAAGTCTGGATCCCCCCACACAGTGTATTTACGCAAATTGCAAACATAGGTCAGTAATCTGTGAGCTGTCTGTTAGTCCAATGACTAAAAGTGGCTGCTTTTAGATCTTGAGCCACTTATTAATGTGGCAAAGTCACAATGTGACATATAGAGTACAGTAAGGATTTTTTTTATGTAGTCGGCTTTTCTTATATGAATAGCCTCATTTATGATCTTTTTATTTCCTCTTTACACATTAATGGGCACATTGTAGGCACTCATAATGCAGGTAGCTGTATATGGCAGATGCAGAGCCAATTTTTCAGTGTTTACAGTTTCCCTATGCTGTTTTGCATTAAGTTTGCTATCTTTCATTATAATAAAACTTTATTGTGTCTATGATTGATCCCATGCAAGTCTTTACGGCTGTATATCTTTGTGTTTGTCAGATGGTTTCAAATGATTTACTGACAGTCTATTTTTTCCCTTTAATGGCCATTTGGTGGGATCGTGATAGTAGCTCTTTTTGTGTTAGTGGTCACTGGACTATTGTCACCACTTGGAACAGAAATGCTACTAGCAGTGAGAACAACAATAAAAGCTCCAAGCAGCACTGCCAAGGAAGCACCACAAAAATGTGGTTTAGAAAATATAAAAGCAGACTGAAGACTACAAAGAGATGAAAGAGAAGTTTGGGATAATCTAAACTGTTCATCCGTTTTTGATCTATAATCTAAGATCTATTAAATCCATTAAAGTCAATGCTAACCAGGCAAAAGCTCAGCGAGTACAAGTTTGCCATGTTCGGTGTCATATTTTAACTTACTGGCAGGATAACACTGGCTAATTATCAACTATTCACAGTGTCTATATGTATATTCATAATTTAAATTTTGGAAAATGTGTTCTTACTTTCTTAATGTGCAGAAGGCCCTGATATTCATCTAACAGGACACTAATGTAGGTACATTAGGTCTTTTGACACTTTATCAGCTGCTTCAGTAAATCCAAAGAGATATTTTGCAGCAAAGTGCTATAATTCATAAACCTTGTGCTTCATCTGTGTCGTCCACTTGTACTCACTGCATTGGTTATATTGACTCATAAACCAAAACTAAATTCTGTCAGGTTGTGTGTAAATAGATACTTTTTTTTTCTCGGCCAGTCATGGCTTCAGTGAAACAAATATTATTAACAGTTTAATAGAGAGAAATGTGTTCTGTGTTTAGTCCAGTAAGCCATACCTCAATCTCCAATCTCCATGCAACTTCATATTTGGGAAAGCAGAGATGTAACAGTAATGCAGACAGTGCGACAAACACTTTCTATCATGAATACTGGTCTTGTTTTCCACATGTTTCCCTGCTTCTAACTCTACTGTCATTTCACACCAAGTCAGTCCCACCTTTCCTGCTTTCCCGCCAGTTGCATCACATGATCTTCCCCTCTGCTCATCTGCACTTCACTCCTTTTATTAGTGCATGATATGTACTGAGTGCACAAAGACACTTCCGTGCCAGATTGTCTTTGTGTCGTTGCCAGAGCTTTTTTTTTTTTTTTTTGTACCTCTGTTTGCTAGCCTGGAACTAGCCTGGTTTCCTGTTTCTGCCTGCTTTGGACGTGTGCTTGTTTCAAATAAACTACAAGTGGACTTTTACCTGCTTGTCTCTGAGTCATGCAGTTGGGCCATTTACTGAAGTGTGACAATTTAAACACAAGTGGCAGCTATCAGAAAGCAAAGATATAAAGATGATATCATCATAAAAGGATAAACTGGTTTATAAACAGGATCATCAATCCATGCAGTCAGCTGTAATCACAACAAAAGTTCTCATTGTCCTTGTCTCGTACTCTTGATATTTACGAGATGAGGCAGAGTGAACTGAGTCATGCTTTCCATTGAATTAGGATATAAATAGAGATGAACCTGGAGATAAAACAATACACAAAAAACTATCAGAGATAGAGTTTGCTGCACCACAACATATTCAGCTTTTTGGCTCATAGTGGGGAGCAGTGAACAACAGACTGCTAGTAATATGCTTCAAATTTCAAATTACCAACAAGTAATCATTTTATGACATAATCCTGCGGTCATGGGGAAAAAAGTATGAAGTTTTACTTTGTGACACTGGTGAATTTCTGTTATATAAGATCTGAATTCCACATCTTCTGCAAATCCCTCCAAAATGCCCCAGAGTGTCTTAAATGCATAATGATAGGACTCAGTTGTAAGTGGTCATTAACATTTCATTACATGTCATGTCTTTCATCTCTCATGGCGACAGCGCTGCAGTGCTATTACATAACAGCCATGTACTCATGTCTCATTTGATTGGCACACTCAGGAACATGTCTTAAGGGTGGAGTTAAAGTTCGAGACAAAGGACATGAGCCATCAGTGGCCTTTGTGGGATTTGTCAGAGCCCCTTAATTTCAGCTTATCCATAAGCAGCCTCGATGTATTTCCTGCTTAGGCAAAGAGCTGCAATCTCGTCTCCCAGCAGTCGAGTCTATAGGGAATTTAAGTCAGAGGACTCCCTCCTGAGACCATCTCTGAGCTGTCAGTCCCTTCCACTGCTCTAGACTGAAATGCCATGGCAGTGGGTTTACTTGCTAGAGACACAACACTGCGGGACTCTGTGACGATGCACTGCAGTTGTGCCATGTGCTCCTTAAACTAACATAGCTTTTCAAGCCGCAAGACTGACTTCAGATTGTTATTATAAATGCCATGTCAAGAATGTACAACAGAGTATGTCTTCCACACACCCCCACACACATGTCCATGAACAGAGCCTTTTACTGTAATATGATGTCTACTCTCAGTGGGATACCCCTTCCCCCACTTTATCGCCTCCACGAATAACGTGATTTTTTACAAGCATCCAACACCTCCTAGCACACAGAGGCTTTTGGAGACATAAAATCTAAATCCAATTGTAAAGCTGCAGTGAAATGAGTCTTATCTTCGAAAGCATTGTAATTGAGACAAATGTGAGGCATGGGCCTTCATTAGTTGATTGGCTGGTAGCCAGAGAGAGCGAGAGGTAGGGAAGGGGGCCATAAAGAATGTCCACAAAGGCATAGCGGGTATCTGACTTAATGAGCATATCATTTCATTTCACTTGTCTTAACTTCGAGCATATCCAGATCATAATAGAATAATAACCCTGTCTATGAAGGGAAGGCAGCCCAACAGAATAGCAGTGGAGCTGTTGTGGTGCAATTGTTGTACAGTTTCTATCAGAGTAAAAGCTGTGCTGTACCTCTTTACTGATGAAGGAGCTCAACAGAGTAACAATGGACCAGAAGAAAATGCCACAGCACAAGATGACCTTTCTGTTGAAGCGGTCGCCCAGGTAACCGAAGATGGGAGCTGCCACCATGAAGCTACAGATGAATACTGTGGAAAGAAAAAGGAGGAAGATTTGAATTTAATGACAGAAAATTACTGTAACTGATTTAGACATATATTCAGGTATTACCACTACTTTTATATATTGCTTCTTTGGACTCTGATGTAAAAATGCCCGTATTCCAACTGGACGACTGTTTCAGCTCTCTGATTAACTTATCAAGTCAAGACCAGTCTGATACAAGTCAGCCAGAGACACAGGAAAGGACAGCCAGAGGACACCTCCATTCAACTCCAGCCAATTAGGATTCCATTACACTTCACCTACACCCTCTACAAGAAACCTGGTGAAACAATAATAAATGATAAAACACGGGCAAATGTCAGTGAGAAAAGTTGTAAAACATTCAATTTGTGAAAGAGAAGGTTTTAAACTAATAGAGCAGTTCAGAGAGGTGCTCCAAAGCAGGAAAAAACACAGACTGGAATATAGCTGCTAGGATGGCATGTAGCAAATGTTATGAGCTTACACTCATCAAAAATGATGTGGAGAAAAAATAAATAAAGAATGACAGTGTTGAATACATCACAGCTGGAATTACCATTAAACTAACCAGATATAAGACAATTAATAGCAATATTTCACACACCAACACTGATCCTTTCCCACTTAATTTCAGCGAGGGGACATTGGTGGCCATAAATAATTCCTCCATCTTAATTTACCACAAGTGAACTTATGTCTCAGTGAAAAGAACACAAGTGCTCCAAAATGTGTTCCCCTAATTGCCCCAGTGCTGACTGGACAACTAGACCTCGTTCTCGGGGGCTTTTAGTCAATATTTATGAGGCGGGCTAACCCAAACAGAGTTGAATTTTTAATGCTTTCAAACTGAGTTTTGTGTCTTTGCAAAGGAGAAAGGGCATGATGTTACTCTTGACAGCAGCGGGAGGAGATGGGGAGGCAGGCTGGAGTGTTTTGACACATCATCAGCATAAACATTCAGAGCAGAGGAGATGAGAGAGAAAAGCGAGGAGGGGGACGTTATATAAGATACAGGCATCACAGTCCCACAGCTGCTGAGGCCAACCAACAGGATAAGGGACAGTAATCAGATTAAAGCATAACTGTAGTTTTGGACATGTGATATTATGGTCTGATAAAAGGGAAAAAAAGAAAAAGATGTCCTTTTGAAATCCTATTTTGAGGCAAGAGTTACCTAATATGATGTAAAAGCAATGGTTTATGTAATGATGTTGCTGGTATTTAAATGAAATAACTCTAGGCAGGTAGCTAAACTGTTACGCACCCTGATATATTCAACAATAATATTCCATGTTGTACTTAACTGAAAACTGTCTCACATATTGTGCACATCACAATAAACAATTTGAATTAAGAGCTCTTTCTATGAGTCTGCTTATTTCATTTATAAAGATGCAAACAACTGCAAACAAATTATGCGCTGTATAAACACATTCCTTTAGGAAACGCAACGCAGCGATGGTGCCAGTGATTATAACATTCTGGAGCAAAAATTATAGATTTTTTTCACACTGCTGTTTGCTGTTCTGTGTGGATGTACTACATCTCAAGACGTATGTCTAATGATGTTAATTAAAACTGCAACGTCACTCTGTAGAAAATATGAATTTGAATGTTCTTTTACACAGCAGACATCCATCATGTTAAAATGCAATGTGAGTTTGCTGTGTTATTTTTGGGGAAGAAAAATCTAATTTGAGAAAGTGAAATGTAATCTAAAATCTAATTTAAATTTAATTTGCACTATTATTAATGAAGTTTGGGTTTTGCACTGGAGCTGGGATTGTTCCTAATGAGTATCTCACATCTCTCCACCTCTCTCTCTTGTTGCCTGAGTTTTCTTCCTTCTCTCTCTTTCTGCAGCCTCCATCACCACCATTTATTTGGCTAAGGGCTGCAGGCCTATTGTGTAATGCTAAATGACTCTGATGACTGCTCCCTGCAGGTCCAGGTCTCTAAAAGAGCTTTGCCAGCTCACCCTGCAGCCATAGCACTGCTGGAGTTACCCATCTGCACACACACACAGATCTGGTGGTTCTGCTGTGCATACTGGAGATAAGATGAGGGAGTTGGTCCATAATCAACCACCACCAGCTGGTCCACGTGGGTTTTAAAAGCCAGGGGCCAGAGATCATTACTCTTGCTGTTTAGCAGCCTGTTAGAAATACATATCCTCACATCTTTAGCTGACCTAGTTCAAGTCATCAGCAGGACCACACACACTCCCCGTGTGTCTTATTTTATGTAATTTTGTAATTTGCTGATAAGTTATGCCATTTTTCGCGGCTCATTTTCACCTCTTAGCAGTACCAGCACATGCGAATTAAGTCGGGTCATAACAGTTTGCTCACATTTATTTTTGTGCTAACCTTTCTGCTTTTTGAGCAAGACAAACGAGGCTCTTGTTAAGGCTTGTGTAATAGCCTTTGATATAAATTCAGGTTCAGTGTAAGCACAGAAGAAGACACTGTGGAGAAAGGGAAAAAAATCCTTGGTGCCAAACTTTGCAAAAACACACCAGAACAAATATCTGAAATACCATTTTTAGTTTTGAAGTGAAGACATGATGGGGTGCGCCCAACTGAGCAAGTATGCAGTGACTGTCAGGAAAACATTTTATCCAGAACCTGCTTTGAACTCAAAAATGCAATAATAAGATGATAAGTAAGAGTCACACTTGAGTTACAAATAGATATTTCGTTTCTTGACAAGAGGCATCGGGGATGTTGTCAGGTTGTTTGTTGTAAGCAAAAACAGGTACACCCGTCAGTTGGTTTCTGCATTCTCTCTTTTTTCCCTCAAATTTATTCAAGTCAGAGTCAGCACTGATAGCCCCGCTGTGTTCGAAAGATTTGGATCTAGAGAGGTTGCCTAGTTCTGTCTGACCTAATTTATACAGAAGATTTTCAAAGAGCCTCAAGTATTTATAATGTAGCTTTATTTACAATGACAGAAATCCCCTTCACTGATAAAAAGGTGTCAGTAAAACATGTTCTGATAAGGATTACAAGACACAATGTAGACAGGCTTTCAGTGCATCCTTTTCTTGTTAGTAATCCAGTGTTACACAGTATTTACAGATTGGCATAAAAGTAATCATTGTGATAGAAAACACGTGCTACCACTAAGACCAGTTTCACACTGATATTATGTATAACCTTTGCAGAGGTTCGTCTGGTCCCAGGAAATTGCTCATCACTACAAAGACTGTCTATAACAGAGTACGACTGTTCTGCCAGGTTTCACTCCCAAACAGGCCCAAATATGACATCTGTCATGCTTGGAAACAACGATTTCCTCCTCTAACTACAACTAACTTTGAGCAAGTAGGTGTGTTTAAATAAACTAATGCTCAAAGATGACATGTTATTGTTGTTACCTTTAAAGATTATATATTGTGTTTACTGCAGCACTCTCAATGTTATGGACGCTGAATAAATGGTAAGATGTGTTTGGCGTGATTAGCAAGAAGTGACAAGAAAATAAATGCGTTCAGTCTATTTCAAGACCTTGTAGGAAGGACAAACAAACCACGACTAACAATAAGTCTTCACAGCCACCAAGTCACACCCAAAACTCTCAGTCCAGACGCACAGAACTGCAAGCCTTGATAGGAAAAATTCAATTATTCATAACTCATTCTGAATAGGATATATAGTGGTGTGAAAAAGTGTTTGCCCCCTTCCTGATTTCTTGTTTTTTTGCATGCTTGTCACACTTAAATGTTTCAGATCATCAAACAAATTAAAATATTAGACAAAGATAACACAAGTAAACACAAAATGCCATTTTTAAATGAAGGTTTTTATTATTAAGGGAAACAAAAAATCCAAACCTACATGACCCTGTGTGAAAAAGTAACTGCCCCCTAAACCTAATAACTGGTTGGGCCACCCTTAGCAGCAACGACTGCAGTCAAGCCTTTGTGATAACTGGCAATGAATCTTTTACAGCGCTGTGGAGGAATTTTGGCCCACTCATCTTTGCAGAATTGTTGTAATTCAGCCACATCGGAGGGTTTGAACATGAACCGCCTTTTTAAGGTCATGCCGCAGCATCTCAATCGGATTCAGGTCAGGACTTTGACTAGACCACTCCAAAGTCTTCATTTTGTTTTTTTTAAGCCATTCAGAGGTGGACTTGCTGGTGTGTTGGCCTGGGTGTCGCTAGAGAAATTGAACTCAGCTTTCCAAAGATGTGATCAACCACAGTTGATCAGGGGCAATCACTTTTTCACACGGGCCCATGTAGGTTTGAATTTTTTGTTTCCCTTAATAATAAAAACCTTCATTTAAAAACTACATTTTGTGTTTACTTGTGTTATCTTTGTCTAATATTTAAATTTGTTTGATGATCTGAAACATTTAAGTGTGACAAACATGCAAAAAAAAACAAGAAATCAGGCAAACACTTTTTCACACCACTGTATCTAATTTTGTGGTCTGAAACATCTTAAATGGCCCTGTTGGGTGTGGTAATAGGAAAGGCTTGATTGACATAAAGTAAACTCTTGAATATGAAGGATACATAACATGTTTTCCTCTCCTTACAAATCACATTCCTGAGCTGAACGCCTCTGTCTGTTTGTTTATTCAAGTAGTGGAACATCACAGCTCCACATGTGTGCGTGAGATCTCCAGAAGCCCCTCCAAAGAGAATATGTCAGAAATACACAGCAGGAAAGCCCTAACAGTGAGGAGGTGATATCTGGGGAAGACATGTTTACACTGCAGGCCAAAGGGGAGGAAACATTTTTATAACCTCATTTATAGGGCAACAGTCAGCTTTGACTACTTTTTCAGATAGTGACATATCAGTTTGCAGTGTAAAAGCAATATCACTGAGCAGTATTGACAGCACTGTTTACATCTTGTTTACTTTTTTGGACACAGAGAACAGGACATAAAAGATGCAGTACTGAAGATAAAAGAAACCCTTTTAAGAGGCAGGAGATATTCTTAAAGGTTTTCATTGTGATAATTACAGTGATCGCTGTTGGGGTGTAATTATGATCACTGACAATGAAGGCATTACAGAGCCATCTATCTCTGAGGGGAGTAACTCAACCGTAGACTGGAAAACAACTTAAACAAGGCCCACAGTATCAGCTCTGCCTGACATCCTGCCTTTATCATTAGGCTTATATAACATATTCCCTGCTATTATCTTAATAAACACAGATTCCTTTCTATTAAAGCCATTGTTTACTTCCTCTTAGGCTGCAAGTAATTGTGAATTCCACACCAGCGACCTGAGTTAAGAAAACTATTGTGGAGTTAATTAACAGCAAGGGCATTTGTGACTAAATTTGTGTGTATAATTTTGCTGCATGAAGCCGTACAGAGACTATGGAGAAGATTCATAGTAGCCTTATCGAGTTGTTTGAACCATCAGGAACCCCTTTAAGAACAGTCTGGTAGAAGTTTTTTATATATATTTTAAAGCTTCTGTAGAGTAGACATATTAATTATTGTTCTCCATGTATTTCATTCACTTTTAGTGGAAAAAGACTGAACCAAAACACTCAAAGTCTAGCGTTAACTAGTAGCCAAATCTAGCACAAGACATCTTTTCTCTAATGAGATCAGTGTTTTTGTGTATGATCTTTGACAAAGAATAAAGCAACAAAAACCAAACAAAACAAACACAACCTCAGTGTACTTCTCACAGAGAAGTCAAATTCTTCTCACAAAACATATCATAAATTCTCCCTTCAGTTTCACATGTGCATCAGGGAGGAGTGCCAAAGCTGTTCTGATGTTCTTCAAATTCCAAATAAGATGCTGTGCATATTTTCACAGGTTCTCGAGTGTGGAAATTACCCATAGTCTTTCACATTCGAGTGAGAAGACAATGGCTGCGCAAGAAGTCTGTAAGTAGACACAATAACAGCCACACTGGAGACACTGAAGTCGGGTATTTAAGTCTAAAAACTGCACTGTCACAAAGATGCTAGACATAGGTGATTTGTGTCAGTCTGTGCTTGACAAAAACAGGGAAAATGTGCCATCAGTGAGATAATAGTAAACAGAACCTCCATGGAAAAAACAACTGGAACAAATTATCATCACCCATCATCGTTTATTATCTTTCACCATTAGAGGCACCCGGTGAACTCATCAGCATATTATCAAGTAAGGCTCATGGTCACTTGGTACCAGTCATATCATTATAGAAACAGATGGGCTTTACTGTGATTAAGATGGAAGGTAGAATGGAAATTTACTCTATTTTTTTTTTCACCATCTCTCAGAAGCTTGCTGTCCAGTAGAAACACAGAAAGTAACAGCACTGAACTCAGAAACTGAAAACAATTGAGCAAGCTGCACCACGACCTCCCGGAACACACACACACACACACACACATTTTCCTGCTTCGCATGCCACACAGAGGGAGACTCTAAACACCGGACATCCAGCCATCGCTTTGATTGGCCAGCAGAACAATACCTCAAGGGATGACTCACCCCCTACGATTCAATACCACTGTGAATACTGCTTCAGGAGGAGATGCAGACACACATATGTTGAGTGTGTGTCTGATTGATATTCACTGAGCCTGTACAGAAACATTTCCCTATGAAACACTAGTTTCCCCTGAAGAGAGCACCTGTGAGCCCCTGCATCCGGCTGTGGGATACAAAATGCTCAGCAGCCTATTTGATCCTTTGCATTTTCACAAAAACACACTGAGGTGCTTCTCTCGCTGTATATGAGATAATTTACTTTTTTTTTTTTTTTTGAGGGTGACTGACAGCAATTTTCATTGGAAAAAAAAGTGGAATTAAAGGTGCTGAAAGGGACAAAAATACAGTGTGGCTTAATCTCCCACCAATGCAGATGTACGCAGAAAGTGTTTTGCTGCTTTCAAGCTCTCCCTGTAAGCCTTTACCTCCGAGATTTGACTTTTCAAGGAAATGGGATTCGTCATGAATTCAAGTGCTCTTGCTCGGAAATAAAATCTTTTTTTATTTAATATAGAAATCAAAGGGGCACAGAGCTTCTTTGTTCTGCTGTGGCTGAATGCGAAATTGAGGAAAATCTATAGACAATGCACCTCAAGTATAAGCTTAACAGAGGGCGAAATTACAAAGTCAGACAGGGCTCTTTACCCAAATAACACAAACCAAACATGTGACATTAACAATAACAAGCGCGGCAATTACTCTCAAAATTCTTGTTTTTGTCTCATCTGTTGTTTTAAGGTTTGTGATGTGGGTATTTCTAAGAGTAGCTGCCATCCTTGTAGTCGTGGATGCTGACAGTCAGGACAGTCTAACTAACTGAGGGTGACCAGAATCTGAATGTCTGTCAGATGCCACGGATTGAATTAGAGGAACAGGAGAAGTACATCCTATCTGCAGGTCTGTACATGTCTGCAGGCTAGGTGCTGTCATTCAGGGACATGTAAAGCACCGCCATGTGTCACTGTGACTTCACTATGGACGAGGTGTGTGTGTGTGTCTAGGTGTCAGCGCAAACACGCAGCTTCCATAAATACATCTTCCCTCTTCAGTTTCTGTTGACTCTCCTCCACCTTTGTGCCTCTGCCCTTTCCATCATTACAACACTTGCTGCAACCGGAGGTATTTGTATGAAGAATAAACTATGCATGAGTAATGTCTGTCAGTAAAAATAGCTTTTTTATTTCTTTCTCGCTCTTGCATGAGATCATATTATCTCTGTTATCACATGGGGATTAAATAATCATTTTTTTTAAATCCTGAGGAATGTCAGAAATGTCAGTCTCATACACTGGTGCTTTTAGAGGAGAATAATTCAGTCCTGTAATCTGTGAGAATCTCCTGTTGATACTTTTTTGGATGTCATCTCTGTGTGTCACCCTGGCAGGATGATGACTCACCTAACTGATGATAACAAAGTTTGTCATTTAAATAATAGTATGAGAACAATGATTATCCTTACCCTTACGGTAACCAGTTCAAACATTGTGTTGAAGGTACTCGTATTGCTGTGGAAATACAACAGGTAACCCAACCCTGCATACCACAGATGTAATCACACACAAGAGAGTATGCCAGGCACTCCAAACACCTGTAACCGTTCTCATAAATGAAAAACTGTTTCCTACAGTCTGTTAAGTAAAGGTTCTTCTCTTGAATTACTGTCAAATTAACAGACACGCCATCAAAAGAAGCTAAGTGAATGAATCCGCCCACGATACTGGATGTCCACTACTGTGTAACGGGCATGAGATACTGGCTGACACATATTTCACAACACCGCCCACCTTTTTCTGCTTTAGCTTGTTCTTAACAGGATCAACCTTTCATAATAAAAACACTCGAGTTCAAGTTGTAGTTTAGAATCATGTACATTGAAATACACACAGAGAGGTACCTTAAGGTTCAGGATATGTGAAGGAGCACTTGCACGTCTGACTAAATTCTCAAGCTAAAACCCTCATCATATCCAGGAAGGAAGCGATAGTTAAATGACAACATCAACATTGGAGACAGTTAATATTACGTGACGGATTACATTCAGTTGCACAGATCTTTGGTAACATGTCTCTTCTCTGCAATAGTAGTTCATTTGGAATGAATCATGTCACCGCATTGCGTTTCATTTGGAAATTAATCAATAAAAATGCAATTGTGCAATTACAGTAACACAGAGATTAAAACAATATCATAACTTTGCTGGTGAATCATGCCCACCAGAATTTATCAGCATGTATTTGTTTAACTGATTGGAGTCTGGAGGTTTCTGGCATATTATATGTAACAAAAAACTAAAACTAATACCATTTACTGGAGTTCTGGGTCTCATAAAAGGCAGCTGGGTATCCACATAGAGCAGAGTAATTTACATTGCCTGCTGGCTTTGATATGCAGTTGAAATAAAAATGAAAGAAAATCGATAATAACTAGAACAAAGGCTGGGATGAGATGTTACATACATTTTATTATTTTGATTGTGTGCCGAATGAAAGAAAACTTCAAACACAGGAGAAATACACTCTGGCTGGCAGACTGGAGTGAAACTCAAGTAAACTAAGAGCACTATCTTCCTTTTTAGTCAATCATCTTCTAATGACTGGTGTCCATTGCACTGTGGCCCCACAGTGCTGTGTTTTCTATCAGGTGTGCAGTACCGGTGGGAGTGGCACCTTTGTTTTTGCCTCTAATGATTAATGGAACTGCCCGTGGAGGGTGTGACACATAACTTTAGCTTGAGTAGGACACCAGAGCCGACCAGTGTGTCTGACTGAAACTCAGACGTTCGCCTACATCACTTTTCTGCCTCCTGGATTACCCTTCATGTGGAGCCCCAAACATTTCTGCATGCCTTACATTTCTGATCACCGCTAATTCTCTGAGAAACCCCTCAGTTCACATTTCACCAGTGTTGGATTACCAATGCTCCTTGATAAATGCCATATGCAGCCTGGGAAATACCCGTACAGGACTGTTTCTGTCAATCTGAGCAGCTTATACCTGCAGAAGCTGCCATCAAGTATGACTTACTGTAATAACAACCAAACCCCCTTTTATTTTATTCAGTTTTTCAACTACTCTGAGAGCTGGTAACTTGTCACTGCTGCCGCACCAAGCCTTTCTGCTACCTGTTCAAAGTGAGAGCTGCAGCTGGTAAGAATCACACAGCTACAAATACCAGCCTGGCTGGCGCGAATGCACTGGAACATCATCTTTTACACATTACCAGCACATATCAGAGGCAAACACATATGGTAAGAATAAAAAAAGGTGCTTCCTTCATTATTTTATTTTTTTTTGAGAGAGAAAAAAAAGTAGCCAGATGTGCATTCTGTGATATTCCAGACTTCTATCCAAGCTGCAGCATAAAGAAAAACAAGCTGTTATTTTTTTTCCAGGGATACTTTCCTGTGGCTGGTGACATGGCACCGAGCTGAAATCCAGCGGCTGAACATTTGAGCACAGGGAGAGGAGTTCTTCTTTCCTGCCATTTCCTGCAGTAACTACAGGAGCAGCCGACTTAATGACAAGCTCGGGCTGAAACGACAGTGGCCATCCTTGTCTATGTTTTTGTTCTTGCATGTTACCCTTGGTTTGCAATTGATGGAATATCAAAACCGGGGCTGATGCACACATACACATTTAAATGAATGAAAGAAGGCCAAATGAGCACGCAGCAGCCCCATCTTTGACCTTGAGAGACTGAGATATGCAGGAGTTGAGCCCATGTATTTGACTAGGGGGGGTTGTGGAGTGTGTACGTGTGTGTTCTTAATTGATCTGTTTATGTCACTTGGATGTGAAGAACTGGAGCAGCAATCGATCGGTGCTCGTCTTTATTTTCAGAGAAGAAGAAAAAAGAAAATCAGCTAGAATCTTGCTGCCATAAACGCTTGATCACTCCTACAATTTTTTTCTTCTCAAATCTCTGTAGCTCTCCCACCACACTTTCACCTCTCCTTTGAGTGTGCAGTTTCTGTGGTGCTTAAAAATAAGGAGCAATAAGACATCTGACAGTACATTTACATGAAAAGAGGTTGACAACATGCATGTTTAATTGCCCCTAAAATCCTGATTGGATTTGCAGTCACTCGTCTGCAACGCTATTGGTTCAGGCACAGGAAGCGCAGGGGAAGGAGATTGGGAACAGGGTGCCAATCATCACCCAGCAGCTGCCCTCCTCTGAGACGTGGCCTATAAAAACAGCCCGAGATGGAGACACACATGCACACACACACACACGCGAATGCATCGTCAGGTCATAGTTCTATTCTCAACGTAGCCAGAGAGTGGCCACTGAACATCATCGCAATGCAATTATTGGCTTTGAGAATCTATAGTGGAGAAGATTAAACCTTGCTACTTAAAGGGAGGAAGTCACAGGTGGTTCTGTCTTCTCCCTCCATCTCCCTTTATGTCTCCTTCTCCTGTAATTCCTATAAGGTACCAGCGGGAGTAACAACAAGACAACAACAGCTGTCAAACTGCTGAGAGTGAGAGAGGAGGTACCAAGGGATACCAACGAGGGCAAAAGACAAAATAGAAGCAGCTGAGACTGCTCAAAACAGCTGATCAAGCACTGATAGCTCAACTTCCCAGTGCGTGAAAGGAACTCAGAGAGGCTTCCATTCACAGATTTTTGATTGACATTGGCCATAAACTTAAACACTTGACCTCCTCTCTGGTCCAGTAAATGGACTCGAGACAGCATCAGATAAACACTCATTTGCAAAAAATATGAACCTGATTTCAGCACAGTGATGACTATTGTGCTTTTCTGTGTGTAGTATTAGTCTGATGTGTTAGAGGAGCTCAAGCCATTAGTCTCACACAGCACCTGTGGCCTCATTCCAAACAACTCTCTACAGGCAGACTGACACCATGTTAAGACTGGGGCAGTGTCACTGTGTGTGTGTGTGTCAGTGTGTGTGCGTGTGCTGGTGTTGTGTTTCAGACACGGTGGGCAGCCACACACAGGGCACAGACAGTCTGTGAGCTGTTTTGAGTGCCGGCTCCTTATTAAGCCCCCCCCCCCAATACATACAGCCTGACTGACCCCAATATCTTTGGTTTCATACTAAACTAGTGGAGGATAATTATGATGCCAGCATCCATTATTGGAGATAATTCAACCTATCAAGTCTTTTTTTTCTGATTTGCCTCAAAGCACTTGAGTACAATAAAAATAGCATGTTACCAAGAGGAAAAAGAGCTCTCTCACATTTCTCCGTCTGGTTAACAAAAGGGTTTTAAACTCCCCCCAACCAAAGGTAATACCATCCAGGTGAACCCCCTTTCCCCTTCCAGTCTTCCATTAACCTTCCATGGCCCCCATACCCTTGGGACAGGTCCTGTTCACAGCTGCGTGTGATTGTCACTCACTTCACATAGCTGCTGCTCGAGGGCCTGTCATTTCCAGTGTGAGAGCTGAGTTGAGGCCGTCCTGGTGCTCTGACAGGTCTGCCGAGTTCAGGTGAGAACATCTCGTCCTGCTGATGGACGGGACCGGAGAGCTTCAGGCTCAAAAAGCATGCCTTTACGCTAAAATGACAGACACCTCATCCTCTTAGAACGAGAGCTGAGGTATCAGCTCCTCAGGCAGCAATGAGACGCGTGCACACTCACATGCACAAAAGAAATGAGCACACCTCATGTCAACTTATGTTGGCTTATTTTGGAAGCGCCAGTGTTGCCAAATCACTGCTGCGTAGGCTGAGCCTACCACAGGGTATTTTCCATGTGTTTTCCTTTGGTGTCTAAACACCAGTTTACACCAACACACAGTACAAAACAACACTGGTAAATTTAATCGGGAGAATTAATTTTACTTTTTTTTTTCTAAAAGTGAGCATCGTATTAGATATGCAAAAAGGAAATATTTTCACTCAAAACTGAGTTAAAGTGTTCTAACAAAATAAAACAAAATAAGTCAAAGGAAACACAGCAGCATGTCTAAAGGCCTCCTCTGGTGCTCTGGCTAGTGTTTCCTAAAACAAGTAACTTGTCAGTAACATCTAGATATGGGGAATTTTTCATACCAGTAGTTCTGATCAAGAGCCAAAGCAAAGAGTCCTTTCTGAAGTTCAAAAAGTGATTCTGACTCAGTCTTATGCTTATTCTGTGCCTTGACTCCTGCAGTGTGTGGTCAGTGTTATTTTTTTCATGTTTGAGGGTGACCTGGCAGCAGAGACAGAGAGAAAGCCTGCACATTCACCCACTGCCTATAAAACACCTACGTTGGCAGTTTAGGCTCTCAGGTGGACCGAAGCTTGTAGGAAAGAGAGAAGGCAGAACAGGCCTGGCCTGCAGGTGCTCACAGAGGTGGGAATTGTTCCCTCTGGAGAAGGAAGTTGGTGGTGGGAGACAACGGAAGGGACATTTGAAAACCACAAAAATACTCTGAAACCCCCTTCAGACATACTCTCCTTTCCATTAAGCAGAAGGCATCTGAACATGTCGCCTTCATGTCCGGTGACTTTTTTGTAAAACATTTATCTATGAAGCATTTCCACTCTTCTCAATTTAGAACAGTGACCTCTCTTTCAGAGCCTGTGTGCGAGGCACAGGGGCAGCTTCTGCAGCACACAGCACAGGCACAAATACACCCACACCCACACACACACACACACACACACCCACACACACACACACACACACACACACACAGACCCTGCTCTTACTGGCAGTGCCTGAGAGAACTAAATGTTGAAGGTGTGGCTACACTTCAGTGAAACTGATACTGACAATACTTGCTACCACAAGGGCAACAGGTCTTTTGCATGTATGTCAAAAAAATCTTTATGTACTGTGGCTCTTTCCATCACTGTCATGGGCATGAGTCCAGGACGTTGTGTGGAAGATTGGTGTAAAAGTTACTTTTATCTGAAAAACAAAATGCCATCACAGACTGAAGATTTGAAGCCTACATGTAGCATCCCATGTCTGAACAGAGCTAACAATTCTCCCTTCCAGCATCCAGATTATGTCATCCTCCTAACCTCTTCTTCACACCTAGGTTCCTTGTCTCACAGCTCAAGGCCTGAAAACCCAGCAATCCTCAGGCTTGCGTCAGAAAGAGGTCGCCTGGGGATCGGGGACCAAGTGGAGTCTGAACCATGACAGACTGGGACAGGCCAGGCAAACAAAACACACAGTAAACTTGTGGTTAGCCTGGCTGGGTTCCTCTCAACTGAAGATGGTGTACTGGGCCAATCAGTTGTGCATGCAATTAGACTAGCATACTCTGTGTATTTAAGTGTGTGAGTCTGTGCCAGTGTGGCTGTGTGCATAACCCAGATATTGAGCCAATGCAAACAGAATTAAAAGTCAAACACCCTTCACAGTTTCCTGTTTCTAGTTAAGATTTTGTACAAACATGCAGACATCACCTGGAAAGGACAGTGTTTTTTCAAAAAGGCAGAAAGCCCGCGGATTGAAAAAAATAATAATTCCCTTTTCTTACCCTCAGGTTTTGCTAGGGGTTCCTAAAAGTGTTCCTCTTTCTACACATTAACAAGTATGCAGGAGTGTCATAAGAAAACTTTATTTCTTTGAAACACCAGAATTTATTTCATTTCTTGCCTGCTTTTGCTGGAAAAATATCCATGACAGAAACATACACATTTTTCATATGAGGGGCAGTTTAGGTAGAAATGAGGTTTGGAACTGATAAAATGGCGTGTTCACTGAAAACACTAAAAAAAACTCAACTGGACCACAAATTTCTTTTTCCAGCTGCATATTTTTGTCCCTCAGCCTAAGAACATCAAGTGAGGTAGATGAAAACATTGGACTGTATTCCTCCACTCCTTAGACTCAAACCCGTCTGCTTGTCCTCAATGGCACTTTGTGTGTAAGTTTGTTGGTGTTTGAATGGGCCTGAGTGCACACAGAGACAAGATGGGGTCTTGTCCTCCAATAAGAGGGCTTTGCAAAGTATCTCCATCTAAAAGGTGAATTCATTGAGGTTCTGTGTGCAGCAGGAAACCCTGCCCTGAGCAAGAGTCCTCAGACTCTCTGGGTGCATGGATGCGGCCCTCAGGGGGGCAGCCTGCTTGGCTCCCGATTATGTTTCCCTTTTCTACTGATGTGCTGCTGCTTCTGCTGCTGCTGCTCTGAGGAAACTCTGCTCCCACAACCCTCTTACTTAGGTCAGCCTGTGATACAGTGGTGTTACGTAAAAAAATGTAACCAGCTTTCAAACCAGAGTTCAAACTGCGCACTGTAACACCTCCAAACTCATGGAGGTGTAACTTTCTGATATTTTCTTAGATTCTGTTACCCACACAAATTATTGCAGCATTCTATACAGAGATGCAAATGAACAAAACCGTTAGTGGGTTGATTATGTAAATTATCTCCATAATACTCAGCTTTACCGTCTGTAAATGTGCTGTCAATAACCCCGTCAAAAGATAAACCAGGTAACTGCTCTTGTGTGAAAACAGAAAAGGGATGTATGCTGTTAAATGAGACTTTGCTGACACTTGCGTACTGCCGTTGTCACAGGCTGAGATCAGGTGACAGATTGGGGTGACAGCCTCTGCCTTTCATTGTTTCATCCATTTTAAATAACACCAGAGTTACACAGTAATTACGGTCATCACACAGAGAGAGCTAACTATTTTCATAGGTGTAATTATGGGATTAAAGGAGACTTACCTGTTTGCAACAAGCCGATTCTGCTGTCTGATACATCGTAATGCCGCTGAATGTCAAGCACAACACCTGCAAACAGGAGCAGAGAAAGAAAAACATTAATGTGGTTTCAAGATATAATAAGAATCATAATCACAGTTACTGAAACACTGAGGTCTATCTGACTTACAGCTAAATTAATTCCAGCTTTATGATAGTCTTTTGTGGTTTGTGATTACTGTTGGACATGATGGTTTGGTAGTACTTAGCGGTTGTCATTCACCTAACTTCCCAGAAGAGCAATATAATATCCCTGATAAGTGCTCTCTTGGCTGCCATACAGTGCTAAACTTTAGTAAATGGCTGCAAAGATTTTCCCACAGGGTGTTATATATGAGCAATATCTGGTGTTAAATCGCTAAACACACCTTCTACAGAAAGAACACTTGCAAACACACGCACACTTTCTCCACCATTAACTTCTCACTGGCTTGCGTACAGTAAACAGCTCCGGGGAGCAGCTCCGGCACAGTGACTGCAGCTGATTCTGGTTTTGCCGGACGACATTGCGAATGCGAGGTCACTATATCTGTCAGTCACGCAGACGCACAGCAGCAGCATAACATCGCTCCACTGTGAGAAAACTCAACGTCTTTCAGTCATATTACTGTAACCCAAGAGCAGCTGCGCTGGCAGGAAAGACATTAGCATACAGTACATCACTCTAATGTCTTACTAAGGTGAATGGCATCTGGCTTTTGGCCAATTATAGGACAAGGAATGCAAGTGAACAGGTGAATTATCTGCTCATCGCAACACTATGCCTTGTTTGGGTTCCTAGTCAGGACATACAAGAAATGTAATAATCTTTTAAACACATCAGAGGATCAAGATGAAGAAGAAGAAGATCAGATAGGGATAAATTAAATTAAAAGAAATCCCTACATGTCTACCGTGTAATTTTAAGCATCAGTAAACAAGAAGCATCAAGTCTCATCAAATGAATTCTACTCGTCTTGAGACTACCAGCTTTAAAGTCTTCATTTCTAACTGAGAATAAAAAAGAAATAATACATCTGTGTTAGAAATCCTTGCAATCCAGATGCAATGTAGTGTGTTTGGCAGTGCTAGCTGATTCTGTGAAGCTGGCAGGCTGGTCCTGGGGGTTGCAACACGGCTCATGAAAATGGAACAGCAGCATGACTAACATTTTAAGAAGCTGGCTGCCTCTGATCTGTCTGCTCCCCTCGTGTGAGCCCAGTATCACCTAGCAGAGCCTGACCTCTATACTGGTGAGTTTCTGTAACTTTCAAAAAACAACTACATCTCTCACTTCACTCTGGAGGATAATGAGAAGGATCACAGCCAAGCGGGCAAATAACACGGCTCAGTATAATAGATTTAGTTGATTCTGCTATCCTCTGCGCTGGCACTGCCTGTCTGTTTGTCAACAAACGCATGATTCAAAGGTGGTGCAACGCAGAGGCAGGTGCATGTTGGACCGTGACTGGGAGCTTATGTCAGATTCCTCTCAGCTAAGTCAAACCACCTGCGCACATTCCCGCACTGCAGGAAGTATTCTTGTTTGAGCGTTAACAGCTCTTTAGCTTCTTTCTCTTTCATAATGATCTGAATTAAAGGTGCTGTTATGACAGCTATCAGCTGGTTTCAGTGAAACCCACAATTCAGCCAAACACCTAAATTCCCCAAATTCAGGTACCAAAAAACCCCAAAAACAAACAAAAAAAAACATGCTATCCTACATGCCCTTAGCAGACAAGTTAAATCTGCCCCCTGTCAAGCCTGTCACACAGCGACAAAATTGTTCAGCAGTGTACTGTACAACTGCAGCTGTACTCTAATTAGTCAAGAAGTGCACAGGCGGACACACAAACACAGACACACACACAGAGCCTGCTGGGAGGGGGATTCCTACCAGATGGTAGAGCGTCCCTCCTGGACAGAGGCTGTGTTAGTCTGAGCCACACCCGTCTACTCTTACCACACACTTACCACACAATTAATAAAGGTAGAGTTGTCTAAATGCTATTTCAGATTAGCAAAGCAGAGCTGAGAATCATAAAGTAGAGCTACAGCCACTATTTGATATGCTCATGTTGTGACAACTCCAGCAAGATAAGCCCTATTTAAAACGTATGAATATGAGTCTGATAAGTTAATATGATACACACAGCATCCTGTGTTCCAGCAGCTAAATGTGCATCCATTCAAATAAGAGATGAAGTCAGATTAAAGCACGAGTGTATTGTATGAGATTCAAGTGCACTGAGCTGAGTAATGAACTGCTAAGCTGTAAGGGATTACAGAGAGCCGGGAGTTCTGTGTTTGTGTAGCAGCCTCGCAGCTATCTTCTCTACTCTCACAGAGGCAATCAAACTCTGTCCTTTTGATTTCTCTTTCCCAATGATTAGCTTGCACTCCCAAAATATTTAATCTTTATCAATCTTAATGTTTGCACAGTTTTTCTTACTCAACTGTGAATCTTTGCAGTGCATATTTCTGCAGACTAAAACAACGACGTCTTAAAAACACAGACACATTGGGGTTGGATCTGATGTTAAGGTACTACAACCCTCGTCCAAGCCGGCAGCACCCAGTTTAGTTGCCATGGCAATGCTGTACGGGTGCTAAAAAGAGATAAAGGTCAAGATACCACAAAGGAACTTAGCTTTTCACATGTCGAAACTATTTTTTTTTCTCATGAAAATGATCCTCAGTGCATCTTCATCCACTCATTCTGATTCAAGGCAGCAGACTTTTCTCACAATGCAGCACCTGCTAAAACACTCCTAAATTACACAGGTTATCACACAAACCTTGTGTAAAACCATAACGGCTGTAAAATGAGAGGTATTTCACGTGACATCACTGCTGCCATTGTGCACATTAAACCCCACAGAAGCATTTAACTGATCAACATTATTGAATTTCTCAAGACTTTGTGCCAAAGTATGAAACATCCCAGGAATGTGGCTCTTCCAGACTGCACACAGTAACACCAACTACTTCCTTCTTCATTTAAGGTAACAGCATTCACAAGGCAATGTACACTGACAGCTACTGGACAGGCCACTCCCTTCGTAATATACTTACACTCCCTTAAGTTTGTTTTGTTAAGCTTTGAACAAAAACAAAAAGTGTATCAAACAGACTTAAAGCAGCTGGTTGTCACTGAAATATTCCAGCACAGTTGGCCTCTATGACTGACCTGTTTTGTGGTTTTGTGTAATAGTCCAGAACCACATTTGTCTCCTTTGACACAAACATTTTTTTTTTTTTACATAAATTTATCCTGACGCTGAAATGTATGTACCACTGTATTTGGCTGCACACTGCAGTTAAAACAGAGTTGACACAGAGTCGGGTGCAGCGTGGGGCTGACACTTATTCCAGCCGCTCATAAAGTCGGCCTTTATGGCCACTTTTTTCAGTGAGAAGAAATGACTCAAATTGGTAGAACGTTAACATGCCACAAACGGGGCATTCAGAGCAATGAATGGTGAATGATCACTCCTCAATATGAAAAGAACTTTCTTCCAGTCTTTTTCCATTATAAGGCCACCAGAAGATTGTTAGCTTATTGTGAGGCCTGGAATTTCTAAATCAGTATAAGTCAAGGAAAATAAATGCCACATCCCATCCCAAATCCAAAACAACATATTGATAACGCATCACAGCTTTTTTTTTTTTTTCTTTTACTGGAGGCCAGCCTACAGTGTTAACAACAAATGTTTAAATGAGTATACAGCATGTTGTTTTTGCAAAGCCAGCTCTTGTGCAGTGACGCAGACTGCCAGCATTGCTCCGTCGGGACCACCACACACTCACAAATACACCTTATGTGAGCACACACCCACACCAACACATACCACGCCCAGTAAAGCCATACACAGACTTGCACATTGCAGACCTCCATCAGCTTGCAGAGGACAGATTTCATATCAAATCCCCTAGAGAGACTTGCGGATCTCCAGCCCTCCTGGTTCTATTTCTGCTCAGAGAAACTAGGCTAAGAGGAACGGGAGACTCACAGTCCAATTTAACAGCAAACGGTAACAGTGAGACCCAGAGACAGAGCAAGGGAGTCATAAGGAGCAAAGAAACATGGTGGCTACATCAGATCAGTCAGGGCTGGGCTGGTTTGTAAAGCATATGTTTCCTTTGTTTATTATAAATGTGTGTGTGTGTGTGTGTGTTCCCCTTTCCCCTGGTTTCACTGTGAGTGAGTCTGAGTGAGAAGGAGCCAGTGGATGGAAGTCATTCATTCTGGCCGGAGTGTGATGGGCAGCGGTGAACCGCTCTGCTGATGTGGCCAATCCTTCTTCTTCATTCTTGCAAAGAGGGTGATTCCTTTTCATGTGTCAC
>VUQI01033632.1:13028-25310 GCA_015106735.1 Paratilapia polleni | reverse complement strand
AACTTTCCTTTTTGATAGAGTTTATAGTTAGGGCTGGATCAGGTGACCCTGAACCATCCCTTAGTTAAGCTGCAATAGGCTTAGGCTGCTGGGGGCTTCCCATGATGCACTGAGCACTTCCTCTTCCTCACTTACTTTCACTCTCCATATGTTTATACACCACTTGCATTTAATCATTAGCTATTATTAAACCTGTCTCCCTCCCATAGGTGTGCCTTTTTGTCCTGTCTCCCTCTGCTCTCTTCTGTTTCTCCTCACCCCCAACTGGTCGTGGCAGATGACTGCCCCTCCCTGAGCCTGGTTCTGCTGGAAGTTTCTTCCTGTTAAAAGGGAGTTTTTCCTTCCCACTGTTGCCAAGTGCTTGCTCATAGGAGGTCGTCTGATTGTTGGGGTTTTCTGTTTTTAGGGTCTTTACCCTAAAATATAAAGCCCCTTGAGGGGACTGTTGTTGTGATTTGGCGCTTTATAAATAAAATTGAATTGAATTGAATTGAAACCTCATTTCTTTCTGTCAACACTATCCCTCTACGAGTCAGTCCTTTTCCCCGTATTGCTGGAGTATGCCATTCTGTAGTGTAACTTTGTGTCCAATTGATGATAGGAGCCTCTTCTGCTGTTGTGGGTTTTAAAGTGCTCCTAGTTCTGTTTTGCTTGTTTTTTTCCAATTTTTGGACCTTTTCATTGTACTGTTTTGCTATGTGGTGTATGCTTAGGACATCGAGATGTGTGGTCACAGCGAGATATATCTTCTCATTCCTCCTGAATGACTTGAAATTTCATTGCATTTTGTCAGTTGCATACTAAGCCAACACAGCCTAGACATCATCTTCAGTCCATTTCTTCCTTTGCTTGTTTACTATATGGCTTCGGCTAGGTTGTTGGTTGTTTTTAAAAATGGTGCTTCTGCTTTGTGTTTAACCAATCAACATACTCCAAGGTTTAACCAGTTAGGGCCCACCAATGATAATTGATCAATGTTGAGCCCCACCAAGCAGTTTTTCAGGGCTTCTTATGAGTGCCTTCCCCAGAGTAGGGACTTCTTTCTCCCCGAAACCCATGGCGGCTGTTTGTTGGATAGGAATACGGATACAGCTTATGGCCTGTTGACTCAAGAAATCACTTAAATCTAACCTGTCTGACAAAGTGAAGTAGGCTAAAAGGCCTCAAAAAGCAACACAGCATGCCACCATCTAAAGAAACTCAAGAACAGATCCGAAACAAAGTGGCATCCATGGGAGAGTTCCAAGATGAAAACCACTGCTGACCAAAAAGAACACAAAGGCTCATCTCACATTTGCCAAAAAACATCTTGATGATCCCCAAGACTTTTGGGAAAATATTCTGTGGACTGATGAGACAAAAGTTGAACTTTTTGGAAGGTTTGAGTCTCGTTACATCGGGCCTTTCTAAAAAATGTGGTTAATCCCAGTTAATTCATGATTTAACATGAATCATGTTCATTCATGACCTTAAACAGGACGTTCATGCTCAAAAACCCTCCAATGTGGCTGAATTAAAACAATTCTGTAAAGAAGTGTGGGCCAAAATTCCTCCACAGTGATGTGAAAGACTCATTGCCAGTGATCACAAACGCTTGATTGCAGTTGTTGCTGCCAAGAGTGGCCCAACCAGTTATTAGGTTTAGGGGGCAATTACTTTTTCACAGAGGGCCAGGTAGGTTTGGATATCTTTTTTCCCTTAATAAATGAAATCATCATTTAAAAACTGCATTTTGTATTTACTCAGGTTATCTTTGACTAATATTAAAATTTGTTTGATGATTTGAAACATTTAAGTATGACAAATATGCAAAAAACTAAGAAATGAGGAAGGGGGCAAACACTTTTTCACACCACTGTATACTGATTGAACCAAAAATTTCAAATTTGGGTCATCACTCATTCTCCCTGTTTCCCTTCCTTAAGAATGGCTTCTTGACAGCCACCCTTCCACTGAGACCATTTCTGATGATGCTTCAGGAAACAGTAGATGGATCAACTGAAGGGCCAGATACATCTCACGTCTTTGGATGTTTTCCTGTTTCTTAAGAACATGACCTTCAGATACTGTTCATCTGTGGTAGACAGTTTTTAGGCCTGCCACTAGGCAAAAGAAATTGCTCAGGTACAAGGACTGGACTGAAAATGAGTGAAAAAAACATCAGTGTCCAAAGAAAAACTTTGAAAGCCCTTCAGAAAGCCTGGAGATCTATTGCTCAAGACCACTTTAAAAAATGACAAGAAAGTCTGTCTCCTTGGAAGCAAAATATAAAGAAACAAGGGGTGGCTCAAGATTGCATGTATGTTTGTATTTCATTATAAAGCTACTGTAGCGTTCTTACTTAATCATATACCAATAAAGTGACAGTGACAACAAAGCACATGGTTTGATTTTCTTCTGTCTTGATTTATAAACCGTATTACTGCTAGCTCTGCATACTGGCATTTTATGCATAACTCCTAAGGCTTTACTATGATGCAGGAACAATGAAAAAGCTGCTGTTTATAAGTACGTGCTGCCCTCTATTGGCAACTGTGGCCAGGTGCAAACACCAACTTCACTCTTGTAAACAAAACATAACTGGGTTATTTCAGGACAAAAACGACTACAAAATATTATGACAACTGCAGAGGAAAATATATCGTTTATTTGGAATCCCGTGTTTAATAAAATGTACCTAAGTGGGATAAAAGGAACATTTACTGTAAACCACTAGATGGTGCTAATAGCAGAAAGCCTGAAACTATTGCATAACAATTCAGCCAACCAATAGCTGTGTGACTGTTCTCAACATTTAATTTTCATATACAAAGTGCATGTCCTGTCAAACACTTAATTTTCATAACGTGTACAGTGCACCTGCACACTTTTCAGGCTGTGCAAATTCACAGTTTTCCTTTCAGCTTCACAATGCAGCGCAAACAGTAAAGGCAGGGTAGCATCCTGTCTTATATTCTCAAAACTAAAGACACAATGTACATTGGAAATACTGGTGTATACTCATAAATACACAGTGATACAGATGCGCATAAATCTTTGAGCAAGATTTTATTAAGTGATTTTGACGCTGGGAATAGATCATATATTGATGTCCCGAGTTCTACTGACAATATACATTAATTTAAATGTAATATAATCTATGTCCATGTGAAGATAGTTATTGTTTATACAGAAGGTCGCAATTACAACGTAATGTTTACCTGTTTTTAATGTAGCTATAAAGGACCAGTGCAGATAGTTCAGATACAGGCCTTGCTGTTCAGGTTTACACCAAAATCAGTGGGTTCATTGTTGTCTTTTTCCTCAAATGAATACTACCAAAAGCGCCCCTTACGTCATACGTCCCCCCCTTCGCGTGTGGAATGCTGTAAATGTGAAAGGGATGGGGGCGACGCGTGCGACATTGCTCACGTTTAAATTCAATTTTCCTCGAGGAATGCGAGTCAAAATCCGGGGTCGTTTTACGACAGTGGGACTGGTTAATGGGATTCACTTTCTCCTGACATAGGGTCAAAAAATATTATATTAGGGAGGGCTGGGCCGCCATCTCTCCACCCACACTGACACCGATTTTATTGTAATCAAAGGTACTGTACCATCGAGATAGTTCACGTGCTAGCCTACAAAAATAGCAGCAACCACTGTCTCCAATGTGGGTAGCATAGAAATAGTAAAATTGGACGAGTAGTTATATGACATGTTAAATAAAGAACTCTTCTCTGTTCGTGTAGAAATCGCTGAGGTTATTCTTTTTTTAACGCGCGAGCTCGTAACATGAGCGGCCATTTCTTTTCAAACGAGAAATTTAGGATGATTTGTCAGGGGGCTGCTAACACTTAAACTTACTTTACATGCCAAATACAATGGAATAAAAATGCAATAAAAACGTCAAACGCGTTGCGCTCTTGCAACTCCTGGCTTTAAATAATAAGTCGCGTGTTTCCTAACCGGTGGTAGACAAAAACCCGCTCGGGCGGGTAACTCTCTTGGCTCGGCGTTGTACTCTTTGTCGAATGTGAGCTGTGGATGACAACCGTCCAGCTCGTCGCAACAACAGCAGCAGCAGGAGCAGCGTCGGCAGTGTATTTACCATTGCAGCAGCCCAGGGGAGCAAAGTGAACCGGGCGAAGGAGAGAAAAAGAAAGGATTTACGGACACCGTCCAAGCATGGCTACCCAAACGACAGCATCATGCACTGGATCCACTCTGTTGCAGCCACTCAGTGAAATTATCAATCTCCCTCTTGACCAGGTATGTGTTTGGATGGAGAAAATATTGATTCATGAAGCGAGCGAGTTGGAAATACATGTTACGATGCATGTTTATCACAGTTAGGAAGCATCTGTGGATATTAACGTTAGCAGAGGCTGATGATGCGCACCGCTTTTCTTCCCAATCGCTAGCTTAGCATTTATACATTGCGGATTCACTGAAAACGAGTGCACAAAAATCACTGTTGGTGGTTTACTGTCACCATCACCTAGATCCCAGCCAAGCTACACTAAAGCTAATGCCCTTTGTCTCTTCCTTTCGATGCCCACATTCTAATCCAGTGGTTTCCAAACTGGGATCCGAGGACTTTTAGATATTCCGTCGGGTCCTCCAGTCTAATCGGGGTTTACTAGTTAAATTTAACTTAATTTATTCCCTCGATTTTATCCCTTAAAGAGTCTATATCTAGGCAGCTGTGATGTGTCTTTTTCACTCTTATTGCTTAGAAACTTAAAAATCTAGTATTGTAAACCTAAAGCTGAGCTGTTTAAAAAAAAAAAAAAAATCAGGCATGTGATTATGAGGTAAGGCTTTATTTTAAGTTCATAGCTCGTTGAGCTTTTCATTCCCAAACCGCAAAAACATGTGACAGTGCTGGTCATCATTGCTCACCTGTAGAGAGAGTGAACACCACGCCTTCTATGTCCAGTCTTTAGGCATTTCGAAACAGGTTAGAAAAGGGTTGAGTGACTTTCATAGGTGTGGCTTGTGTGGAATTTTTTTGGATTATAATGGTAGATTTCTGAAGTGGAATTGATTGCAATAAGTGCACTGCAAACATTGGCACTTTAACAACAATCACAGGCACCACACCCACTAACTATCATGGATCTAAGTACATTTCCATAATGGTGGTTTCAAAGCTTAGACACCAGATATGGCGTGTGGTTATCTGTGAAAGCTTCTGACTAGTATGGGTCTGTTATGACCCCTTTTTTTTGTCTAATGTCATACTGTGATTTGTGACTTGACTGAGGAAAAACTGGAATATCCCATGTGTTTCTTCACAGGAGACATTTGAACTACACTATGATATCATTGTTTTTATATACACAGGTGTGCAACTGAAATAATTACCTTGCTTCCTTCCTTGTTTTAGACACACACTGTCATTGTTAGGTGATGTTCTTTTTGTTCATTGTGGTCTTAAATTAAACCTTTATTTACTTTTTTTATTCCCTTCATGGCTTTTGCCAAAACTAGTCTGACTAACACTTTGTGGTATAAAGCACAAAAAGTTTCCAAAAAATAGTTTTCCTCTTAGTCTGGCATACTCTTAATGCCATGCATTCTTCTTGACATGCAACTCTTGAACTCATTACAGGGGTGCTTGGTGGAGGATGTTTGTTTGCTCAGTCAAGAAGTAGTGCTGGTGACTACCCTTAACCATATTTTAAAATAAAAGTAATATTCAACTTGGTTAAACACACTTGCTCTACTGGTGTGCCTTAGTTTCCTTCCAGTTGTGTGTTCAGAATCATGTATTGTGTAATTTGTAAATAAACTACGTGCTTTGTGTCCCCATCAGCAGACCACGCACACGGCTACTTAGCCAATGTTTAACTCCTTGTCTTGCTGTGTCAAGCAGTAAACCAGTCTTTCATCCTTAATTAAAGCTGCATGTGGAGACAGGAATGTGCCATTATTTCTCTCCTCCCTAAAGTGTACCAGACTCTGCTGGGAATGTCATGTGGCGAGATCTCGCTCACATGGATTAAGGAGTGTACATCCCTGGCAACCTTTTGTCTTTTGTTTTTACAGTAAGTCTTTAGTATGTCCTGCAATATTTAGCATGATTCAGCCTTAGAGTTTTGCATTAAAGAGACTAGTAGCTACATTGCTATTTCTTATACTTAAAGTAGCTTGACAGTTGGGGTTGCAGTTATCAATTAAAACAAATGTCTTAACTGTTTCTAGGCCCTTAAAGGGGACCTATTATGCTCATTTCTAGATCCATACTTATATTCTTGTACTCTACTAGAGTAGCTTTGGATGATTGGCAGTTCAAGATAATCCTTATTTGTCTTAAACTGGACCTTGGTGGAGTACCTCAGCTCATTCTCTGTCTGAGACAAGCTGTTTTAGCTGCCTTCCCACCTCCCTTTAAGCCAACTTTCTTCTGATTGGCTGCCTCTCATAAACAGAAGATCTGATCAGCAGGTGGGTAGGGCTTCTGTGCTGACATCCAGAGTTGCATGCTTGAGATGGCCATATTAGGAATATCTGTGTGACACCATACAGAGGAGAGAGTAGAAAAAAAAAACTGTGAACAGAGCAGTCTGAAGCCTGAGTGTTTGGCTCAAAGGCTATTAATTTGTAGCTACTGTGGCCTAAATATTTTAATCTTTGGCCATATTTTTTTTGTAGCCTTCTGACAGTATTTATGACAGAAAATAAGAAATGCATAATGGGTTCCCTTTAATTTTTTGGCATAGCAGTGTGGTCAGAAAAAGTCCAGAAATTGCAGTGCAGGAAATGAGAACTAATGTGCGTTGTGTGCTTGTTTACTGAGAAATTGGTGGTGACTTTTGGAGTTAGACGCCTCTGGCTGTGCCTAGCTGTTTACCTCTATTTGAATGGCTGAATAAGAGAGAATGAAATTGTACAAATAGGACAGATAATCATGGGCTCTGCTGGCTCATACTATTTTGTTGGACAGGTGTCACTGTTGTGACAGTGCGGTTTGTTAGCTTCCTGCCAAATGGGTGACCTATTGTGCCAGGGCCGCTGTCAGCGCTGCGTAAATCAATACGGCCATTCAGATACAGTGTGATCCATGTGGCCTGTGGACATCAACACCCATTTTGCTGAAGCTTTAGTCTAGCACCTCTCAGTATGTTGTTATGACTCTGTGTGTTGTGTGGATGAGACGGGCCTCTGCACTGGCTTGTCTCAGAGCTATAATAGAAGCTGTAAAATCTAAAATGACACTATGCTTTTCCTTTTCTCTTCTTTTCTCTCCATCACATGCAGCCTGCCTTCTGTCAGTAACATGCCGATACTACTTTGAATAAGACCTCCCACTGCATTTTGTATGCCCACACAAACACTATTCACCCACTCTGATTCAGGGGTTTTTATAGGGAAAAAAAGATTGCACACAATTACATTCCAAAATCCCAAGCTGTGCCATATCTAGTATAAATTGATGCCCTCAGTCTTAAAGACGCTGGCATGACCGTGTCCATCAAGAAAATCCTTGACATTTTATCCCCATCCCATCTGGCTTCCCCTTACATCTAGCTTAAAATGCACTTGTTCAGCTGTTGTTTCAGTCTTCTTATATCCACACATCTCCAGAACCTGAGGGACTGATTTCATACTACCTTTTCTGTCAAAAAGCAACTAATTTCTTCAGCTAAAAAGAGGTGTTTTTGTTTCAGATCACCACATAGCAGGCATAGACTTGCAGTGCTGTTTTTTTAAATGCATATGTTGGGTGCTCACTGCTCTCTCTTACAATTTAGCAGGGCTGCCTTAGCTACCATTTTCAAGGCCAGTGGGTAAATAAATCAAATCAAATCGAATCTCTTGGATATAATGTTTGCAAGTCCATTTGTTTTTTTTCCCCAACAGGCCAAGGCATGGCACATCCAGTTTCTGTCTGAAATTACCAGTTCACATAACCTCACGGCTGCCTCGCTATTATCAAGGCTTGGTGGGTCCATATCACCGTTCAGCTCAGTGACAGAAAATCAAAAATAACCCAACTGAATGAATCATGCAGTCCATCTGTAAATGTATGACTCCGTATCAGAAACTACTTTAGTAATGTCCAGGTTCAATTTACTTATTCTTTTTGATGACACTGAAAGTAAGATTTCTTCTGAGAAGGGACTTTTTGTAACTTGCATCAGCTGTGAAGTTCTTTCTGCAGCTGTTTCAATATGCAGCCGCTGGAAGCCTGGCGGGTTTCTCTACAGCCTCCTCCATGTAGAAGATATGCAATAACCCTTAGTTTTAGACATTCAGTGATTGTGAAATTCTGGGTTGAAAGTGATATAATATAACTGGTAATAGCAATATGAGTATCAACCATCTTACTTGTTGATAGTCCAGTAGAGATCAAAAAGGCCAACATTGGCTGATATCATTATTTGGTCAGCATATTGGTGCATTTCTACTTTGTTTTTATATGCAGCCATTCATTTTCTTGCATTTTAACTGGGGATGCAGCAGTTGTGCAGTTTTTATTGGTCTTTAACAATTTGACCAATAGCATAACATTTTTTTTGTCATTATAAAGAAATGAAATCTGTCTTCCTCACACTCTCTTTGAGCATGTAGTGAATGCAAAACTCATGTGACACAACAGAAAAATATCAGCCACTGACAGCAGCAAATGCCATCGATATTTTTCTGATACACCGATGGCCGACGTAATGGTGCAGCCATACTTCTAAAATACAGTATTTGTTTTTTTTCCCCTTCCTGCACTTACTGGCTAAAACTGTGGTGATCTTGTCTGTAATCGATGGTCTTTTTGTATTGTTAAGTTTACATAGTTTATGCATGGTGTACTTTGTATTTATAGTCGGTGTTCTAGGTAAACATGATGTAACTTGGTAAAGGTTACTTGCATTCAAAAGGTTGGCTGTTGTTTAAACCTGTGCAGGTGTGCAGGATGCCTCCATGGAGCAGGCAGTGTGGAAATTTCCAACTATACTGTGTTGTGTTTGGGAGATGGCGTACTCATATGGTAAACTGCTATAACTGGCATGACTTCGTTGGGAAAATAAAAGATCTTCTGTTTATTTATTTGAAGTATTTGTAAACTGCAAATATTTAATACTGGGATCAGTACAGATTTTGCATGAGCTAATGTTTTTAGTGTAAGCAGTGATCTTTAGAACAGGGAGGCAAGAGCTTGCATATATTCAGTTTCAGAGATAGCGTCAACATCTCAGCTGATGGTTGTTGACAACAATATGTTAGTAGACCATGCTGACTCTCTCTTTCCTGCCTCTTGATGCAGAGAATAATATATAATGGCTTATACAATACTCTCTCCGCTCAGCCAACAAAAACATAAATTTCTCACCTTTGTCTTTTAAAATAGCATTCATACTTCTATTGAGTGCAGGTTTTTGTAGCTCAGTGGTAATTTCATTGTACAGTGTCCGATATAAAGATGCAGTCTTTTTGGTATCGGCTCACAGTGTACAGGCGGCTCTGCGCTGTGTCCTGTGGTCCCGAAAGGCCCAGCTGTACAATCAATCTTCTGTTTGTGCGACATATTGGATTGCAGTTTGTCACAGTCAACGGACACGTCTGTTATCACAGTAACAAGCCTTCTTTTATCGCTGCTGTTGGACTGTCTACCCAGCTATTGTACTGTAGGCCTTTGAGCCTACACAGTGCCTGAGGGTTTGACTCCCACTTTTCTTTTATCCGCTCTCAATTCCCAGCTATCAGTGACACAATTCACTTTAATGGATAGGTTAAAATGGGTTTAACTGAGGTTTGAAAGCAGATAAAAGTAGTCACATCCATAGTGTAAAAATCAGGATCCTGAAAGGTCACTCGAAGTCAGTTCAGATATCTCTGACTGCTTGTAAAACAATGTCAGTGTTCCTCTCATCAGTCTTAATGCTTCTTTCAGTATATTTTGTGAAGTGATGGCAGGGTTTTGATAAGCCTTGCCAGAAGATTCTCACGTTGGCTTCCCTCCAAAGTCTCCTGCCACTGACTGAGTCCCCAAAGCCCCTGCCTTGGGGCTGCAGGTCTTCATTTTAAGCCCTCGGGTCTTGTCAGAGTTTCTCTACCTCCCCTTTGTCTTTAATTGGCTGACCTCTGGGGAGTTTTATCCCTTCAATTGATTTCCTACCCTTAGCTCTGCTGCGTTATTATGGTGCAGAGTCAACTACACAAGCATGTGTAATTCCTCCTGGGGAATATGGGAATGCTTAAGCTATGTTGTTAGTGGTTGATAACAGGCAACACAGTAATCATAACAAGCAGGCAAGTTCCCTGTAAATGTGATTAGACATTATGATTATGTGGTTATGACACTCGTGTGTTAAAAGTATGAAATACAGTATTACAATACAGTACAGTAAGAATTGGCCTTTAGCTTACCAGACATGCCCACTGGGTGAAACTGCAGCATTAATGAACAAGTACAGATTAAAGGTGACAAACGTGTGTCAGTGGGTTGTTGCTTTTACTCTCCTTCCTCTTAGTACATACACTTAGCATCACACTTAGTACAGTCTATGACTGCATGTGTAATACTCTCCTCAGCCTGACAGGTCTCACATAGATGCTTTCCTATTTTCCCTCACCACATGCACTAGGATGATGACATCATAGGCACACACTCCTGTTAAAAATACTAAGTATACAAGTCTTAATCTATGTAATTACTTTACGTATGCGGCAAAAAATGCATTGTGTACTACTACACCTCTGTATTGATCTGGTTAAGTTTCATTAAATGTTATTAGAGCAGATAAATTTGTTCATGTTTGGATGTCTTGTGAGTCTTGGACCATTTTTTCCCCCAGTTTTTGCAACCATTGTTAATATTTTAGTAGAGTTTATCATTTTTTTCCCTCACTGAGTCTGCTACGTTATTGAGAGCCAAAGTGCACGTTCACTTTCGAGCAAGCCTCTGCTCCACCAGGCTTATGGAAGTCAGCATAGTGTCTTACCGTGGCAGTGCATGTAGATTTGTTATTCTTTGTATTTACAAATATCCATATGATTCACCAGCCCCTGTCTGAAGTCATTTTCCCAACTTTTTAAATTGTCTGGAGCCTGAATGTTTCAGTATTTTCAGCTGCAAACATCGATGGGGATTTTCAGTGAGGTTTTCTTTTTTTATTTTTGGAGCAAAATCTGGAGTTCCCCCTTTCTCTTCCACTCTCTGTAGTTATCATTTCCTTGTCCTGTGTCAGGCCTGAAGTATGTTGATAACTGAGATGGATGTGTTTCTTACTAACAATAAACGCAGGTGTAGACCTGCCAAGCCATTAGACTAAAAGCATCAGTCAAATGCAATACAAGGCGTGCATTACGTTCATAGAGTGAACAAAAAGAAGTAATTTCTGTACATTCTGCAGTGCAGTTTTTTCCATTGATGTGCATTATCATTAATTTTGCTGTTTGCGTGGTAGAACAAAACCGGTAGATAGGTTGGTGTACTGTAGATAGAGAAAGGCAGGGGAATCTGTGCAGCTGTCACTCCTCTTCAGTCTGAAGTGCTCGCCACAAAAGTGGATGTCCACATGACTCAGCTTTACTAACTCATTAGTTCCGTTGGTAATGGTGCAGTGCTATGAGGGTAGATTGGGTTTCTAAAAAGCCAGTTTAGTACTTGAGTGGCACAGCACATAGTCAGCACAGAGAACATATTTTCAGGACTCACTTTAGCAGTTTCAAATTACAGGCCAGGCACATGGATATAAATTTTATGCTTTAGACTGTGAATTTATGCGAACAAGCAAGCCTCAGCTGAGAAGATCTGCCTCACATTATGATGGTGCTATCAAAGTTCACATTTAGGTCTTATTTTAATGTCTGTCAGTGAATATGAGGCTGAGGCTTGTAATTTACAGTCTGAAACGCTTCTTCTGAGTTTTTTCTATCTCCTATAAGCTACTTTCCCCTGCTTCCTCCTGACCTCTTCCATACATGTTGACAATAATTTGAACTAAAAATGTCAAATTTGGATTCATCACTCCACAAGACCTGTTGCCACTGATTCATATGTAATTTGGCATACCTCAGCCTTTTCTCCCTCTTTCCCTTCCTTAAGAATGGCTTATTGACCGCCACCCTTCCACTGAGACCATTTTTGATGAGACTTCAGTGAACAGTAGATGGATCAACCGAAGGGCCAGATGCATCTCTCAGGGCTTTGGACGTTTTCCTATTTCTTAAGAACATTACTTTCAGATACTGTTCATCTGCTGGAGATAGTTTTTTTGTTTGTTTGTTTTAAGCCTTCCACTTGGCAAAAAAAAAAAAAAAAAAAAAAAAAAGGCAGGTAAAAAAAAAAAAAAAAAA
>VUQI01033629.1:0-11587 GCA_015106735.1 Paratilapia polleni | reverse complement strand
TCACCTGATCCAGCCCTAACTATAAACTCTATCAAAAAGGAAAGTTTTAAGCCTAATCTTAAAAGTAGAGAGGGTGTCTGTCTCCCGAATCCAAACTGGGAGCTGGTTCCACAGGAGAGGGGCCTGAAAGCTGAAGGCATTTCCTCCCGTTTAGGGAGTAAATTTGTTGTTTATTGAGCTGAATTTAAAAAGTTTCCATTTTGTTTTGATTTGATGGTCTTAAATTCTGAGCACATTGCCGGAGTGCTCTGGGGCTGAACATTCAAACTTTAGTAACGACCACCAAGAATTTAAATCCCGCTCAGAGTAACACCTCACTGAAAATACACGATCTTCACTGATGTTACGTCACTTCTCACCGAGCCTCGTTTTAATCCTTTTAGATTAGCGTCGTCATGGAAACAAACACGATCACTTCCTTAAATTAAACCTTCTGTTGATTATTGATACTAATTATTGATTAGTTATCACTGATCGATCGGTCTCTGATTGTTCTGATAAAACGAAAAAATGATTGATCCGATTACCTATTATAACTTCCGGTTCAGATTTTCAGAATAAAAGCTTTCGGTAGCGAAAGAAGAGGAACACGGGACACTTGAATCCTAACATCGGCTTTTCTTCTTTTCTTTGAAAGTGAATTTTTTTTTTTTTGGTCACGCGCTTTAAGGCTGAACTTTAGTGTTTAAACACAATTTTAGTGCTCACAGATAATTTACGTGGAATGATGAGGATGTTTTATTTAACACGTCCCTCCTGGGGTGAAACTGGAATTTTGTCAGTCAGCTGTTAACAAAAATCACGAATTGCTATCATAAATTCAACACACCTCAGCAGGGGCGTTTCCTGGATTTTTTAAAAGGGGAGGCACTGGGGCAGGAAGTCAGAAATATTTAATCATTGCAGAAAAATGGAAAGCATGAGTTTCAGGTTCATGTGCAGCTTGTGCCTTGAAGCAGATTTATTATGTGAAAAGAATTTCAACATAATCCTGTGATGGATGTTTTACAAAGTGGGAAAAAGTATTTAGACTTTTTACTTCAGTAAAAGTTACAGTTCTACTTAAGTAGTTTTAAAGTGCACAGCTTGTATATTCAAATATTTTTGAAGTACCTAAAGTAAATGTACTCATGTGGAATGATATTTTTCAGAATCATGTATATGACATTATTGGATCATAATTATTGATTTATTGATGTGTATATCTCTCTAATGTTGCAGCTGTTGATGATTTTAATTACTTATATTTTGCTTGGCAGCTTGATCTATAATAATGAAGTTAATCTGCAAAATAATTAGTAAGTAAAGCTTTAAAATAAATAGCATGGAGTACGAAGTGCAAAAATTGCACCCAAAATATAGTGGAGTAAAAGCAGAAAGCAGCATAACATGGAAATACTTCAAGTTCAAGTACATTGTACTCAGTTACATTCCTACTGCTCCTATCTATGCTGTCATCCAATGGTGTTGGGGATTGTAAGATTAACAGTACTCTAGTCCAATGGCATTTGTGAGGGGGCAAGGGGGGGCAATCATATTTCAGAGGGTGAGTGTTACCCCATGCCCCCTTCTAGAAACGCCCCTGCCAGTCAGAGCTGAACGAGACGCTGTTACTGGGCCATCAGGTAAACTGGGCCTTTCAAGCTTTGAGCGTCTCAGCTCTTTAAACGTTAACAGCCAATGACTGCAAATTAATTCAAACTGTTGCCACAACAGTACTTAACATTTAGCATTTGATTTTATTGGTCTGAGGTTGCTAAGGGGGGTGGGGCAATACCCCATTCTGTCAGGGATGGGGGGTATTATTCATTGTTTTTGTGTGTTGAACTGTTTGAACTTTGTTAAAACTTAAAAAACTTAAAAAAAAATACAAACAAACTCTGTGCTGTGATGTCCTCTGTCACATAAAAAGCTGATATTTTGCTAAATAAACCAAATTTTACTGACTGTCCCAGTTTAGCTTCATTTATCAGCTGAAATGGGCCCTCTGAGTTCAGCTTCAGCAGATACTCTGATGGGTCCTCTTATGAAAAATGATTTAATACATGTTATTATTGCATGTTACATACCTGTGATGTGTGTTTATGTGTGCTTGTGTGTGCACGTCATGCACACATGCACACATGAGCACATCAATCATAGGAACACAGCTAAATGTCACACCATTTTTTCTTAGTGTCCCAAGTGATTAACCAAAAGCTGGCCCAGTTTACCCGCTTTGATTTCATTCCTGCAGTTTTTCAGTCTCGCAAAACCAACACGATTCACTCCGTGCACATTTTTCTGCAGATGCTGATGTTAGGAATAAACGGTGCAGATTACAGAAGCATCAGCCCGTTTAACACTGAGCCTTACCTCCTGCAGCACAAGCTTTCCATCCTGAGCCACTCCCTGTGAAATCCTTTGTTCACATCAAGGTGAAAGATTTTCCACATTTCCTCTCAGTATGGAGCACCTCAGACAGGAAGGTTATTTTTTCCCTGCAAGACGGGTTCAAACATTTAACTCATCTGACTTTGTGTTTGGCTGAACCATCTCAGTGTGTGTTTGAAGGTGTGTGTGTGTGTGTGTGTGTGTGTGAAGCCTTTAAAGGACCGTGTCAGTGTTCCTGAAGTTTCTACCTTCCATTGAGATGCCTCCTTTCATTTCTAACACTAAACTGTGATAATAAACATTCTGATAGGTCAGTTTACTTCCTGATCCATCATCAGTTTTCATCACAGCGCCTTTCCTTGAACTCTCTAAATTGACTTTAATGTGCTTTGAAAGAGATCCAGAGAAATGTTGAAGTGTCAGTGTGATGTGTGAATGCTGTCTCTGTCCTCAGTGGTCTCAATTAAAAGATCAAACACGTTATTCAGCCTCTGATCAGTCAGTAAATGTCAAACTGTTCCAGCTCCAAACTCTGAGTAGTGTGTTTTAGTCTTTGTGAGTTTCTAGAAGTGATTTTAATGTGTTTCTGTGTCACATGTTTCTGTCCTTTATGTTTGTGTTGATTAATTTCAAATACCGTCAACCTGCCGGGACTGCAGGTGGAACGATGGCTCAATCTGGTGTATTTACACTGTGTGTGCAAAGTGTTCATGTTAATGAATTTCACTTTGAAACACAAACATACACGATGACATTAATAAAAACACGCTGCAGACATCCCTGTGTAACGACAGTCATTTATTTATTTATTTAAAATGTTAAACTGTGAAATTTGAACCTAAAAAAAATAAAAAAAAATATCTCTAAGATGTAAGTGCGTCAGACGTAAGTGTTATTGTATCGTGACGTACCCGGAAGTGTGCGTGAGCAGTAGCAGCTGCAGCTAGCAGCGGCTAACAGTTACCTCCAGCAGCTCCGGGCGCCAGATAAAGCGACAGACAGGTAAGAAAGACATATGAGAAGGCTCACGTGGTGACGGTTTGTTTGTGACTCTGACAAAACAAACAAACAAACAACAAACGGAGAGTTTAATGAGAAACAAACAGTCTCAGTTAGCCTCGTTAGCTGTTAGCCGCTCCAGGTGTTCTCCACCATCATCATCATCTTCTTCATCGGGTACCTGTGTGTGTCAGTCACTTCGACCAGGTGTGTCAAACACCGCGGCAGCAGCTGCAGGTAGAGCCGGGACAGAGGCTCAAAGCTGCGTGTTTTCCGGCTCGTTTTTCCCGCAACGAATCACCGGAGCTAGCTGTTAGCATCTCAGCCTACTGCAGTGATAGTATTGAAATACTACTGTAAAATGAGTGTATTCAGTACAAGTATTCTGATTAGTAAAAGTTGCTTTGCCATAACTTTAGTAAATGTACTCCCGTTACTTGAGTAAAGTATCCTGATTACTTATTCTGGTAGCTGCTACTGCATGAAGCAAAAGTACTCAGATTACTGCAGTAAAAGTACTCTGAGTATTTGAGTGAATAAAAGGATGGTGGTTCTGAGCACGCTCAGCATGGCGTTTTTATTGTTTAAACGTTGTAAACACTTCCTGTACTTTGTTAAGGTCGTGAGATCGTTAATGCTGTCTCGAGCATGGAGAACATCAGCAGCTTCATGATGTAACAGCGCGCTGTGGTCAGTCATATGACCTGGCATTACCTGAGTGCTTACCTGTCCTCCAGGTGTGTCTGTGGATGGAAGTGTGCAGCTCTGCGATGGGACCAGAGCGAGTCTTACCGAGCTCCGAGGACGAGCTGGGAGAGGACGAGCGTCCAGCCGATGGGGCGCTGCTGCCGCCGCCGCCGCTGGGGGCGGTATGGGGCACGGGGGAGGGAGGGGCCGAGGAGGATGAGGAAGAGGTGGGGGAGATGGAGATGGATGGTGAGGAGGAGGAGGAGGAGGAGGGGGGCGGAGGAGGCTACTATTACCAACCTCTGAACCAGGAGCCCGACGGCGTGAACGGCGGCGAGCAGCCGGAGGACGACGATGAGGAGCTGCGGGAGGAGCAGGGGGAGGCGGCCTCCCATGCCGAGCAGCTGCAGCAGGTGCAGCAGCGGATAGAGGTGAGTTCTGCCCGGCAACAGGTGAGCCACGCCTCCTCTGGCACCTGACTCACATGCAGGTCTCTCTGCAGGTGATGGGGCTCCACCTCCCTGAAGCTCCACCTCCGGACAGTGATGAAGAGGACGACCCAGAAGGGGCGGCGGCTCAGAGGAGCCGCGCCTCCATCCCCATGGATGCAGGTGAGACGCACACCCGTGACACCCGTTTACCTTCAGTCACACAAAATAAGCTCTGACATCATTTCCTGTCCCCTGCAGATCACGTGGAGCTGGTGAAGAGGACGATGGCAGCTGTGGCATTGCCATCTCTGGGTGTGCCGCCGTGGGCGCGGGAGATCTCTGACGACCAGTGGAAGGACATGGTGCGGGACACGCTGCAGAGCCGGCAGAGCGCCGCCGCCCTGCACCTGCCTCGCCGTGCCAACGTCCCTGGACCCTGAATGCACCGCCAGGGACCCCGAACGCACCACGAGAACTTGATCTCGATCTTCTCTAAAGTCTGATTGACTTTAAATGCACCACAAAGACTTTGACATCACTGCTGGACCCTGAACGCAGCACGACCCTTCCTAACGCATTAACAGACCCTGAACGCAGCACGGCCACATCAGGGGCTCCCAGTTGACGGTACTCACCTGAGCATCGGCAGGCTTCCTGTTTCTGACTCACCTGAGTGACACTCACCTACAGCACATTATGACCACTTCAGGGCCCAAAAATAAAAACAGATATTTGTGTTTCTCCAGAAGAATTTAATTTATTGAAGCAAGTGAAGAATTCAGGTGATTGGAGGGTCAGTGTTGTCACTAATCAATAATCAATTAACAGCTCCAGTGTTTTTATCAGTAATTCTTTGGTGTTTCTGTTGATCAGTGGATAAAATAAAGAGTATGTAAATTGATAATAGATTTTTAAACTTTAATCTAAAATCGTGGCCGTATCAATCAGAGCCGAACAGTTATTGATTGGAACTCCTGATCAATACATTTCTGATTATTTCCTTACTTTTTAAACTCGTTCATTGGTAAAAAGTCCAGTCGCTGCTCAATCAGTAACTCACACCTGATTTATTCTGCACCTGTTGAAAAATGCCTTCTTCCTGTCCTTACTTTTCACAATAAAAGTGTGTCTGCTGCTGCTGAAGAGTTTAATTCACCTCAGATTCCAGGACTGAAATCCAATCGGTAGATTTACAGCTTATAAAATACAGGATACATTTTTTCCTATAAAAACATTTTCTTGTTTTTGTGATGAATATTTAATATAAAACACAAATGAAACACAAGGTAATAAAACATTTGCTTAATGATAAAAAGAAAAAACAATTTCAGCTCTATTATTGATTAAATTATAAGAAAAGTCAAACAGGTACGTGTGTTTTCCTCGTGCTCTCCGGGTCGTGAGATATTCTTGGCGGTGCAGGCTGAGGTCTCATCCTGCCGCTAAGACGCCTCAGCTTATTAACGTTCTGAACAGACGGTATGACTTTAATCTAAAGTTCATTAAAGAAAAGCACAGACAGGTGAGTGCACTGTGTCCAGGTGCACAGGTCTTCTTCCATCTCACCATGAAGGCTGATTTCTTTCTAACTGATGTGAACACAGAAAAGATTCCTTTACTCAGTGACAGGAAGTTGGTGGATTTTTGCACGTGCAGAACAAATGGAGCGGTGATGCTTCAAAGTGTCTGCAGGTTCATTTTAACACAGGTATTGATCCGATCCGATCGAAGTGCTGTAACTGGCCGAGCGACGATAAAATGAGCCAGTCACTCAGCAGCCATCTTGGTAACACCTCTGGGCGGTTATTTTGAAGTGATTGAATATTTTTATTGGTATTTTTGAACTCAGCATCACTGAATTAGGTTGATGCAGGGCGGTGGAATCGCACGTCTGTATTCTAATAACTAATAACTGATCATTGCATGACCTTCAGTTTCCTGTGAGACTCAGGTTCACTGGCTGAGCCAATCAGCATGCAGGACAGGGAGAGAAAAGGGTCAGAAATGCTAAGCAGCGCTCGCTCTACTGGCGTCACATTACCACAAACGGCAACAACACAGCCGAGGTCACAAGTTTGCTCAGAGGCACAAAGTCAGAGTCTCAGTTCGTCGGTGAGCTCTTCAGCTTCCTGCTTTTTAAGGACTGAGCAGAAACTCTGGACGGGAGGAGGAACTGGATCCAAAGTGTTCATCTGATGGTCTCCGAGCCTCTCAGTGATCACTCTCACCGTGACGTGGAGCTCCATCTTGGTGGGAGATGCACAGCCTGTCGCCAAACTGCTCCTGGATGGCTGGAGGGAGTCGGTCTTCGTTTTTAGTTCGTCAGTCCTTAAAACTGAGATCGGCTCGGAGCTCCGAGGCAGGAACAGATCTCCATCAGTCAGGAGGGTGGACTCTGTCACTGATCTGCCAATTAAAGTGTTTGAAACCAGTGAAACGCTTCTGGCTGCTCTTCACTGAATCACAGAAACATGTAAAAAAAAAAAAAAAATTAAAAAAAAAATCACATGAATAAAAACGGAAGCAGGAAGTGTGTGAAACGCTGAATTTGAGCCTCTGATGAAACTTGTGACTGCACCTTATTAAAACCTCTGCAGGAGCTGCGAGCAGGTTTAAATGTTTGAGATAGTTTCAGTGACAAAGAACTCCAGAGTCCGGTGTGACATGATGAATCTTTGACGAGCTCGTCTGATCAGACTGAAGCTGCTTCATCACCTGCTTTCATTAAAAACTCTTTAATCCATCAGGAAAACCAGCTGAAACATTAATGAGGACATTTGTGTTCCTGCTGTGTTGAACTTAAGCTGAAACAGGAAGCAGCATCATGACAACCTTTCAGTGTAAAATATTTTTCCACCTTGAAGCCTGTGTGTGTGTGTGTGTGTGTGTGTGTGTGTGTGTGTGTGAGTGAGAGAGAAACACACAGCCAGTCGACTGTATCTCAGTTTATTTCTGCTGTACATACATGAGCATCTGTACAAAATCAGACTTTCATACCATGTAATGCTCGACCTCATTAAACATCTGTACATGATGACAGGAAGCGGCATCTCACTGTCACGGCTGGAGTGGATGGAGCGCCGTCACATGACCCACCTCCACCTTTCAGTCGCTGCTGGAGGGAGAAAAACTCAGAGAAAACTATTTTAAATCTATGGCAGCAAACTGAACGAGTCTAGAATATCCTGCACCATATTCTGTAATCTGAGGTTTTCTGAAGACGTCCCACATCAGATATTTGGTGATGTGGTGGACACAAACCAGACCAAACCAAAGGACCCAGAATAAGGTACAAATGATTCATATCTATTTGCTAAAATTCCAAGAAATTTCCACCAAGTTTGGTTCAGCCCGGAAAATTCAAAGATTCATCAGACCTAATGTGAACTTCTGTCCAGCAGCGAGTGATTGATGGGGGGGCGGGGCTATCTTACCACTGGAATGGTCACTGACTCTGACTGACAGCTGAATCTGTGAAGGACACGCCCACACGGCAGCAGGAAGAAGTGCACGAGTGACGACAAATGAAAACCAGCTGACGAGAACAAACAGATTTTAAAAAAGTGTGGAGAGGTGTGGCCTCAGGAGGGGGCGTGGTCACGAGTCAGGATACAGGATAGTTACAGAATGACAGCGACCGCAGACAGAACCGCCCACCTCTGAGGATGAAGACGTTTTTCTTTTGTTCCCGACATTTAGATTTTTTAAAGAAGAAGCAGAAACACGAGTGGCGAGTTCGCCAAGTTGCGGCAAGGTCGCCAAGTCGCAGCAAGGAAAATATCTGGCTGATGAGAAGCTTTGATGTTTCAGAGAAAAATGCTCAGAGACCATTTGAGGTGCTGAGTCTGATGAAACATCAGCAGACAGGAAGCATCTGTTTCATCGCAGCGTGGCGAAAACACCACGTACATTCATGACATTTAACGTAAAACACATGAGCCAATCGCATCCGTGCTTTAAGTTTTAACAAGGAAATCTGGGTTTTAGTTTTTATTCTATTCTGGAAATTATTCCAAGTGTTTTCAGTGCAGAGAATAAAGGATGGATCATGTGACTTCAGCGTCCAATCAGGCTTCGATTCCACTCAAGAAAAAGAAAACTAAATAAATGTGTAAGAGCGAAAAAATTATTTTTAAAAATTACAAGAACAAAAATAAACAAAAAAATAGAATTAATGAAGAAGCAAAAAATTCAATAAAAACAATATTGAAAAAATAAAGCTCAAAAAGGGACAAAAAAAAGAAAGAAAATTGAGAAAATAAAAGAATGAAATAAAAAATACAAGTCAAAAAGCAAAATTCAAAATTTGAATAAAATGTTAAAAATGTGCAAAAGAAAAAAAACATAGTAAAGTTTTTTCTACTGAGCTGTGACGAGGCTATGACCTTCCTCACGTTGAACATAAGGCCCGCCTCTCTTCTTCTGTGGTGCTTTGATAATTATCTTCTCTGATAATCGATAATCAATCAATAATCAAAACAGTGACATCAGAAGCTTCTCAGCGTTTGACCTTTGACCCGATGACCTGCAGCTGCCTCACACATTCAGGTATTTTTTCCAGCGGACAAACGAAACCCCTCCTCGTGCACGCGGCCCCTCTCATTGGTTGAGACTCAAAGCATCCAAGCGGCGCCATCAGCTGGACTAAAACAAAAAAACAGAGGAAGGGGGAGCTTCCTGATTGGATGTCTACATTCACTGCGTCTTCCTCATCATCATCAGTCCACGTGAAGCCGCTTCAGTCTCAAGTCCACCACAGATCCAGGCTGGCAGCTGATTGGCCGGGCCAGGCTGAGGGGCGTGGCTGCAGAGTGAAGCCGCTGTCGGGAGAACTGAGTGAGTCAGCGAACAGGTCGGCGCTGCGTTTAGGTGCAACGGGACGGAGGTGACGAGCCGCAGCTGTCTCCACCACAGGAGCACGAAGTCTTGCACACTCTGCGTCTGCTTCCTGTTTCCATGGAAACGCTGGGACAAACGCCCGCGCTGTGATTGGAGGAGAGAGAGTCGAGGTCATACAGACGAAACCCCGCCTCCGTACCGGGTAATGCTTTTATTTTGAAATGAGGCGAGCGTTTCAGACTTGTTTTTATTCCTGCGTAAAAATTCAGATATTTTACCGTTTGGGCTGTTTTTACTTTTTTTTATTCACCGTTAGCTCGTTCTTCATCATCAGAACCGTAAAAATGTGATGGGCATCACTTCCTGTAACTGTGACTGTCAGAGCGCCGCTGCAGGTAAACTCTGTTTCCAGCCTGATAAACTGAACTCAGATCAGGTCACTGAAACACGGAGCTGCGGCGCTCTGAGTTTTGGCGCTGAAGGCGTTCAGAAAAGATGAAATGTCGGGACCGTGGGGGAGGTAAATCGCCTTTTTTTAAAGTAACCGTCTGAAGGCGGCGTGTGAGCGTGAAGCAGACGCAGAGACGACGGCTGCAGGTCGCGCAGCGTCACTTCCTGTGGTGGGACGAGCCACTGGTGATGCGTTCAGGTGCCTGATGTGACCTCGTGGTGGGTTCAGAACAAGCAGCAGCAGGAGTTAAAGCACAGATGGAGGCGTGGGGGGTGTTAGTGCAACATGAAGCTGATGTCCAATCACGGCGGACCGCTGACACACTTTAAACAGCACGTGGACGGACGGAGCTTCTACAGTGTCCTACGTGTGATCGGCCACCAGGGGGCAGAGCTGAGGGTCTTTTTTTTCTTTTTTTTTGGTGAACGCGGCATCAGCTCCGTCCTCGTCCGACCTGGGACCGGGGTCTCCACAACAGCATTAACTTCCTCCCCAGGGAGACGGATGTGAGGGGGGCGGAGTCGGGCTCGGGAAGGGCCGCCTCCCCTGGTCAGAGGGCCTCCTGATTGGCTGTCAGGTACTCCTCGGCTCGCTTGTGAGCCTCCAGAGCTTTGATGGTGTAGACGTCCTGCGGCAGCTCCGACTTCCTCCTCATCAGAACCTTATCCTTCTTCAGATCCTTCAGACCCTGAACACACCAAGACCAGGATCAGTTTTTATTTACCCGCCAATCTCAATGTGACGGCAGACAAAAATATTTCATAAACTGAGTCAGAGAGTCAGAGACCTCCATCATGTGATCCTCACCAACCTCTGCAGCTGCTAACATGTAATACTGCGAGCTCTCTACGACAGAACGAGCCTCGATGTGACCGCTGCTGTGAGCTTAAATAGAACCAACCTGAATCCACCTGTTTCTACTCAGCTTTTCAGTGTATGCGTCCAAAAATGTCCCACATACAGCTCCGGAAAAAATTAAGACACCACTGCAAAATTATCAATGTTTCTGATTTTGCTATTTATAGGTATATGTTTGAGTAAAATGAACATTTTTGTTTTATTCTATAAACTACTGACAACATAACTCCCAAATTCCAAATACAAATATTTTCATTTAGAGCATTTATTTGCAGAAAATGAAAAATGGTCAAAATACCAAAAAAGGTCCAGTGTTTTCAGTTTTCTCCAAATCATGCCACGTACAAGGTTATTCTGGAAGAAAACTTGCTGCCTTCTGCTCTGACAATGTTCCCCAACTCTGAGGATTGGTTTTTCCAGCAGGACAATGCTCCATGCCACACAGCTAGGTCGATCAAGGTGTGGATGAAGGACCACCAGATCAAGACCAGCCCAATCTCCAGACCTGAACCCCATTGAAAACCTCTGGAATGTGATCAAGAGGAAGATGGATGGTCACAAGCCATCAAACAAAGCTGAGCTGCTTGAATTCTTGCACCAGGAATGGCATAAAGTCACCCAACAGCAATGTGAAAGACTGGTGGAGAGCATGCCAAGACGCATGAAAGCTGTGATTGCAAATCAGGGTTATTCCACCAAATATTGATTTCTGAACACTTCCTAAGTTAAAACATTAGTAATGTGTTGTTTAAAAAAGAATATGAACTTGTTTTTTTTGCATTATTTGAGGTCTGAAAACACTGGACCTTTTTTGGTATTTTGACCATTTTTCATTTTCTGCAAATAAATGCTCTAAATGAAAATATTTGTATTTGGAATTTGGGAGTTATGTTGTCAGTAGTTTATAGAATAAAACAAAAATGTTCATTTTACTCAAACATATACCTAT
>VUQI01033628.1:0-13717 GCA_015106735.1 Paratilapia polleni | reverse complement strand
CTTAGTTCCAGTGAAAGGGACTCTGCTTCAGCATACCAAGACATTTTGGACAATTTCATGCTCCCAACTTTGTGGGAACAGCTTGGGGATGGCCCCTTCCTGTTCCAACATGACTGCGCACCAGTGCACAAAGCAAGGTCCATAAAGACATGGATGAGCGAGTTTGATGTGGAAGAACTTGACTGGCCTGCACAGAGTCCTGACCTCAACCTGATAGAACACCTTTGGGATGAATTAGAGCGGAGACTGCGAGCCAGATCTTCTCGTCCAACATCAGTGTCTGACCTCACAAATGCGCTTCTGGAAGAATGGTCAAAAATTCCCATAAACACACTCCTAAACCTTGTGGAAAGCCTTCCCAGAAAAGCTGAAGCTGTTATAGCTGCAAAGGGTGGGCCGACATCATATTAAACCCTATGGATTAAGAACGGCACTCAAGTTCATATGCGTGTGAAGGCAGACGAGCGAATACTTTTGGCAATATAGTGTATTATAATCATAACCTGATACACAATATCTACAAAGCCTTAACAGACAATTCTAACACTGTACTGTTTCCTGCTTAAGCCAAATCCATCTGACACACTGTGATAAAAGCTCTGATTAGTTATGATTAGAACTTGACTGATATATTTGCCAATATTTGCTTAACACAGATATATGGGTATAAACAATAAGTCACCCAATATGCACCAATTTTTTTTTTTTTAAACAGAAAATATTAGAGAAAAAGATCCCTGGCCTAATTTAGAAATCGTGTTATAATACATATATTAGAGATGGGCATTTCAAGCAAAACTGCCTCTAAGTATTGACCTGACAGTTGTAAAATTTATATTAATAAAGGGGGCTAAATGCTCAACTATTCAGTTACATGTGATTAAAAAATAATCAGATATAGTTTTTCTTTGTCTAATAAGCCATCAAACCTTCAAAATCATTTGTAATCACCGATATTAACAAGTCAAAAGGTTTTTACAATAATACACCATGTCAGCAGTTGTAAATCTGTATTAAATTGGGATGCACTGATACATCAGTGGTGCAGTGATTGTACCCATGGCATTGGCTGGTTGGCTGGTGTCTTTCTGTTGTGTTGCCTCAATTTTAGTGGCTAAAAGGCAGTTTGACAAAGGGCTAAACTACATTAAAACAGTTCAGTTATTTCTTATAATAAAGATTTATGTTTCCTTGACCCAAAAGAGTAAATAAATAACAACAAAAATGGGGGGAGAAAGGTATCGCATCCGCTAAAATGTTACTTTAAACATCGGTACAGGCCCATAACTTTGGTATATCCCTATTACGAAATGTAAATAACATTCATGGATGGTGGATCAGGTGACCTGCAACTACCTAACTAAATAAATAAATAATAACACAGAAACAACACTCATGTTGGAAGAGGGTACCACTTTCATGATAGCAACCCTCAAAACGTGCACTAAAAAGGCACTGGGTCACTAAATTATGGTTTACCATGAATACAGAGCCTTTTGTTACAACTTTAAAACTATTTATATTACGTTATTTCATTTCAAAAAGAGCACATGTGGGCACAGTTTGAGCATGAAGTGGCCTCTACCTTAAGGGTTTCTGGGCCCAGGTTGGGAACACATCTCTGCAGAGACGTCGGAAGGCTCTGAATTTGAGTCTGCGTGAAGAACATCACTTTCATGCCCATCTCCGCGGCAGCTGTCACGGCCGCCAGCAGCAGCACGGAGCGGCTGATGCTGTGGTCTCCGACCACCAGGGTGCTGCAGGTCGCTGGTGATGGAGCACTAACTGTGAGATCCTTCTTTAAACCCGTTTGTGACATAAAAGTCCTAAAAACAAGCGTCAAAATATCTGCCATGTTTCATAGTCCGACACTCAACACTTTTCTGTCCGATAATGACGCTCACGCTCAAGTTTCCCGCGTTTGTTTACATGTTACACATTGGTGTTCAAACTGATGCCGTCCGGATGAAACGCGTTTTATTTACTGTACCGTTCCGCCGCGGGTCTCTGTCTACACAGTGTGTATTTCTAGTGACGTTTTTACCTGTATGTGCGCGTGCTTTGGACAAATAAGTCTGATATTGCTTGCGCGATGTTTACAAACGTATAGCGCGGTGAAGACGAGCTGAAAATGCGTTTATATCAGTGTTTCCTGCGAAGCCAGACACAACTTCCGGCATGTCGGCTAATCACAGCATCAGCTGTTATGGCCAAGATGGCGCATCAGCTGGCGGAGGTGGAGGCTCCCCTGGACGCTAACCAAGCCGGGGAGCAAGGAATGGGTGTTTTGAGGCGCTGCAGGGGGCGACCTAGGCTCACAGATTCCGACCGAGCACAGAGACGTCTTGAATCCAGAAAGAAGTACGATGTCAGGAGGGTATACCTCGGAGAGTCACACAAGCTGTGGAGTGAGCTCCGCAGGCGAACTAGTCTGAGCGACGCCGGGCTGGCAGAGTATCTCATCCTGCTCAACTCCACCTATGGAGAAAAATACCAGCAGAAATACTGCGGGTAGGAATGGCTGTAGACACTTTATCTAAAAAAAGCGGCTGGTATATTGACTAGCTATTTACTCTGCCAGACATTGTTGTTTACATTGTAGCTGGTTTTCATATTAAAGGGCACCTGTTATCATTGGACTCTACTAGAATAGATTTTCAAGATTCACAGCTCAAAAATAATTCTTGTTTAAATTATACTGGGCCTTAGTGCAGCCCCTCTGTTCATCCTATGTCTGAAACAAGCTGTTTTATTCTCCTTCCACCTCCCTTTAAGCCATCTTTTTTCTGATTTGCTGCCCTTTCCAAACAGAAGGTTTGAACAGTAGGTAGGAGAGGATTCTGTGCTCACAGTCAGACCTGTGTGACAGATGACCATATGAGGGATATCTGTTCTCACTGGCATCATACAGAGCCAAGAGTAGAAAAAAACTGTTTTAAACAAAGTATTTAGAGCAATCTGAAGTCAGAGGTTTTGACTTACAGGGGTTAATTGGGCATACGCTGACTTCATTATTTGAAATCTTTGCCGTATTTAATATGAGCAACCACCACTGTACCAGAGTATAAATAAGGCAGAAAACAAGGAAAAGCATAACAGCTCAACTTTAAATGAGTAGATGTTTTATTGCACCTTGACTTGTCCATATGATGTGTTTCCATGTTACAGGAAGAAGATTGCCCCAGAAGTCTCAGTAAAACAGAAAAAAGGTGTGTGGAGCCATCATTATATGCAAATATTTCCAAAATCAGCCTCATGGAGCTTGTGGTTGTGTACTAACTGGCTGTAGTAAAATCTGTTTTAAGCAGCTCAGTTATTAAGTACAGTTTGCCTACATTATTTCAGAAAGTGTAGGCCTCCAGCTAATTATGCAGACAATAAAGATCCAAAGTTTTACAAATCAGAAAGAACTAGAAAAACCTCCAATCATAGAAAATGTATAAAAAAGTTAGGAAACAGATCAAATATGAGAAAACTAAACTTAAAATACATACTTTTTTTCATTAAGCTGAAATGTTTTGGGATTTTTCAAATCAACATTGCAAGATAGTAGGTTCTTATTTTTGTCTTACTATCGCAATAGATCAGAACTTTGAATTATTGTCTATAGAGCATCAAAGTTAAGCCAATTAATTTATTAGCTGGTCAACAGAAATTAAATCTGTGACTAACTTAATGTGCAATTATTAAAGTCCAACAAAAATATGAGATTCTTCTGCTTTTCTTTGATAGTAAATTGTTGGTAAAGTTTTTCTTTGGAACATCACTTTGGACTTCATGAAACTGTAAGGGGCATTTTCTGACATTCTGTTGCCCAAAACAGTTAATTGTCAATGAATGTTGACTACATAACCATATAGGAGATGCCATCAAAGTACCCACAAAACTATACTCTTCACAGTGCTCTTCTTGTCCACCTCTTTCAATACAGCCGCTATTTTTAGATCACTCCCTGAAAGTTCTTTTCTGAACGCTTACAACCTCCATCTGCAAATTTACCCTGGACTTCTAACTTGTGGCAGAGAACAAACATTCATTTCTGTGTCAAATTGACCTGATTTTCACTAGTGATGAGAGCCAAGTCTGCAACTCGGGCAACAAACAGCGGTGAGAAAATGTCATCAGTGTCCAAGCCTGAAGGCAGCAGCCAGGTCAGGAGCAGGACCAGGAGCATGCTCATTTTTCTTCTGGTGTGATGGTGCATGGGGAAATCCTTAAGTAAGTGTCCTGAACTGTGGCGCATGTGATTGTGCCATCATGTGCTACTTATGGCAAATTAAAAAGCAGCAGCTTTTTGCCCACATCAACACAATTGTTGTTCACCTGCAGTATTTGCCAGATTTGCGTACCTGCCACTTTGTCCTCTTCACCAAAATAAAATTGTAATTGGAGGGTTGCTGTTTTGACTCGGTGGAGGAGATCTAGTGCAAGTGCTATGAGGTCATAGCAGGACTTCCAGAGTGATCTAAAGTAGGCAGCAGTGTTGCAGAAGTTCACAAGGAGAGAACCTTGAAGTGGGTGGTGGCCAAATTTATGTGTTTTTTATGTTTAAGCTTACAGTTTCATTTTTATTTTTCATATAACATAGTACTACATGGCTTTTGTGTTACTTGCATGAAATGTGGTAATCTCGCTCTCTAGAATGTGTTTATCCAACAAAAATTCATCCAACATTCATCTGTTGACACCTGTTACCCCCCCCCAGGAAGGAAGCAGTGTGTGTCCAGCCTCCAAAGTCTGGTGTGCTGGTACCAGGAGCACTCGCGTTCTTGCCCCCACGAGCCCCAGCTCAGAGCTCTGGAGCCTCAGTCCAACTTCTCCACCTCTGCAATCTGGCAATGTGAATCCAACCACTCGTTTGTGCAATATCTTTTTTCTCCACTGGGGGAAACGAGTGACTCTGAGCATGAGGAGGGAGTGAACAGGGACAGCGATGGAGAGCGTGCAGCCAAAGCAGACATGCCTGTAGCAAAAACCATAGTGAGCAGGAAGATGAGAAAGGATGCTCATAAACAGTTTATAGGTGTGTAGCATTGTGCTTTCAATATTTTTTTTTTTTTGTTTTCTAGATGTCACAAGTAATTCAGTAAATCCTAAATTTCTTAATGATCAACTTGCTCTTTTATTTTTCTTCTCCCTTTTGTAGATGTGGGAGAAAATGTGGATGATTCTGAGGGACATCATGAAACTGTGAGCCACACGGAAGAGGCTGCAGCTCCTAAACACGAGCCCGGCATGGTGGTGTCTTCCAAGGATGCCCCACTGACAGGACAGCCTATCTGGGAGGTGGAGATGGTGCGACAGCAAGGCTCCCTCACAGCAGCTTTTCACTCCCTCCCTGCAGAGGAGGAGGATGCTGAGGATCTGAGGCAAGGTAAGGATGGAGAGGAAGGAGAACGGCTCAGAGAAGAGGAAATCAGGACTGTTGGGCATGATTATGAGTGCGTTATGACGGCTTCCTTAGCTGATGAACTTGAAAAGTCCGATGAGGACTTGGTGCTGTCACAGAGCCTGAGTGGTTCAGTGGGACTGGGCGCTCAGCCAGAACTGTCAGTCCCACCACCCATGCACGTCCAAGAGCAGAGCGAACTGTTTGAGCCTCAGACTCTGCAGACGGTGGTGACTGGCTGCGAGATTCCTGACCAGAGGACGGCTTTGGAAGGCTCACAGGTAGGTAAATGAGTATCTCACAGATGAAACTGCAGATATTAAGGGAGTGTATTGCTGTTTTTCATAAACTGTATTTCCCCTCATCCCTAGTTAATTATCATCACTGGCCCCAGCTATGAGGCCCTGGCTTCTGAGGGAATCCAGCTCAACATGGGAGGCGGAAACGTGGAGGAAGTCACCTGCACTGTCATCGGGGGTGTCACTTACAACCAGGTGTGCACATCAGACTCAAAAATCAGAACAGCAGAGGATGAAGACTCCATGACAGGTGCGCTGCTTTTGAACATGAACTTCATGGACTTCTTGATAGAAGTTTCCTGTAATAAATACTAATAAAATACTGTATTTTTAGAGAACATATATACAGTGCCTTGAAAAAGTATTCATACCCCTTGAACTTTTCCACATTTTGTCACGTTACAACCACAAACTTAAATGTATTTTATTGGGATTTTATGTGAGAGACCAACACAAAGTAGTGCATAATTGTGAAGTGGAAGGAAAATGATACATGGTGTTCAAAAATTTTACAAATAAAAGTCTGAAAAGTGTGGTGTGCATTAGTATTCAGCCCCCTGAGTCAATACTTTGTTGAACCACCTTTTGCTACAATTACAGCTGCAAGTCTTTTGGGGTGTGTCTCTACCAGCTTTGCACATTTAGAAACTGCAATTTGTGCCCATTCTTTGCAAAATAGCTCCAGTTCAGTCAGATTGGATGGAGAGCATCTGTGAACAGCAATTCAAGTCTTGCCACAGATTCTCAATAGGATTTAGGTCTGGACTTTGACTGGGCCATTCTAACACATGAATATGCTTTGACCTAAACCATTCCATTGTAGCTCTGGCTGTATGTTTAGGGTTGTTGTCCTGCTGGAAGGTGAACCTCCGCCCCAGTCTCAAGTCTTTTGCAGCCTCTAACAGGTTTTCTTCCAGGATTGCCCTGTATTTAGCTCCATCCATCTTCCCATCAACTCTGACCAGCTTCCCTGTCCCTGCTGAAGAAAAGCATCCCCACAGCATGATGCTGCCACCACCATGTTTCACAGTGGGGTGGTGTATTCAGGTTGATGTGCACTGTTAGGTTTCTGCCACACATAGCATTGTGCATGTAGGCCAAAAAGTTCTATTTTGATCTCATCTGACCAGAGCACCTTCTTCCACATGTTTGCTGTGTCCCCTACATGGCTTGTGGCAAACTGCAATTAAAGATTAAAGTACACACCGGTGGACTCTATTTACTAATTAGGTGACTTTTGAAGGCAGTTGGTTGCACTGGATTTTATTTAGGGGTATCAGAGTAAAGGGGGCTGAATATTAATGCACCCCACACTTTTCAGATTTTTATTTGTAAAAAAAATTTGAACACCATGTATCATTTTCCTTCCACTTCACAATTATGCACTACTACTACTTTGTGTTGGTCTATCACATAAAATCCCAACAAAATACATTTAAGTTTGTGGTTGTAACGTGAAAAAATGTGGAAAAGTTCAAGGGGTATTTTGCAAGGCACTGTACATTTAAAGCTCCTTCATTTGTTTGGCACTCTTACATTTTGTTTAAATAAAACCACTGCCTGCTCTGCACTAGATAATGCAGCCGATAATTTAATATACATATATACAATGGAGCTACTTTTAGACGTATTAAAATCTCACCAATGAAGCATCAATGGTGTTTCATGCAATGATGCTTTTTTTAATATCAACTATTGTATCTCTTGTTGGTTTCAATCAAGTGAGATAACTTTAAAAGTAATGAGATCACTTTCTACACGAGCCTTAAAAGTTCTAGATGGGAAACCACAGCAGTGTCACACCTGTGATGTCCTTAGTAAATACAAAATGTTCATTTTTGACAACCTAATTTTGTTCTCTGGTGTTCATTTCGGCTGTAAAATAATTCACAATACTGCACCTCCACCATTAACTCTCAAGCAACCAAGCTGTTTTGACTAAAATGAGAGAGTGAGGTCATGTATGACCGCATTATATGTTGTACATCTTCGGAAGTAGTGAGCATTTCGAAAAATGTAATGTTGTAATGGGAGCAACACTTTTTGGGCTTATATCCACTTTTAAAAGATGCTTACAGTTATCTGCTGCACTGAAACCTCTGTGGGCTGACTCTGTGAGAGAAACTGTAACATGTCAATAAATGTAATTACTGACAACCACTGTTTTTGATTCCACAGGGATTATTTACCATTGGTAAACTCAGAAGAACCATATTTACATAGATTTGAATACTTCCTGTTTGGTGCAGACAACCTGTCCTTTGATTTACACTCTGATAAAACTCACAACTCGGATGTTACGGTCTGCGCATGCTGCTGAGGTGTGTCCTCAGCTCGAGTTATACCATAGTTGTGATGTTCTGTAGCCTGAAATTCAAGTCAGTGTAAGGATGCACAAGCTGAACTGTTTGTTTTTTTTTCCCAGAGAGAGTAGTTTTGATTGATGGGATGACAGTAAGAGACTGATGTGCAAAGTAACTGTTTTGCATCTATTTCAATTGCATTTTAGCATCATTACTAGTTGTGGTTGTAAACTTAAGTTCTGTTAAACATGAAGTTCATGATTACCTGCGTGAGTTGTACACTTTCCTGAAAAAGTTTGATAGTAACTGACTAAAAAACAAACAACAAAAAAAAAACAGCAATTGACTGTATATCTCAGCCCAGCCAACTCCTAGTGCTCCTGAAAGTGTAGCTGAGTGAAACATGCACTGATTTGCATTACTTTGGATGGTAAATTAAATTATTTGAATTTTGTTCCCCTCCTTATGCCCAGCACTCAGATTTGACTAATGGGAGTCTGGATGTTTTCTCTAAAAACATTTTTCCCACCGTTTCCCTGCAGGTTTGGGTGACAAACAGCTGCTGCAGCCCAGTGTTGATACTTTGGAGCTGAGTAGTGACCGACAGCTGCAGAGGAGTCTGAACAGGTTTGAGACTCACATACTCAACATCACTTTAAAACAAATGGAGAAAGATTTGAAGTCCATGTGATCAGCAGAGAGTCTTATAAGTTACTTTCCTTATTGTGACGCAAGTCCACTGTGTCTGTTTTGGCAGTGTCCGATCAAAGAGAAGCAGACGAGGCCCGGTCATCGAGGCTGATGGGATGCTCAAGATGTTCCACTGTCCATATGAGGGCTGCAGTCAAGTCTATGTAGCAATTAGCAGCTTTCAGGTAAAGTTAGTTAGTCGTACCCTACATTTTAGCTTCAGTTTCTTCACGCAAGATCTAAATGACTGTTCTCTGTAGAATCACGTGAACCTAGTTCATAGGAAAGGGAGAACAAAGGTCTGCCCTCACCCTGGCTGTGGAAAAAAATTCTACCTGTCGAACCATCTGCATCGCCACATGATCATCCATTCAGGTGAGCTGACAAAGACACCCTTTTCATATCGGAATATCATCCTCATAGAATGCCGAATGTAAAATGACTAGAAAATGAATCTTTCTACAGGGGTTAGAGATTTTATCTGTGAGACTTGTGGAAAATCATTTAAACGCAAGAATCATCTGGAAGTTCACAGGCGGACCCACACAGGAGAAACACCACTCCAGTAAGTCTCTAATGCTACAAAGAGATCTTATTGTTACCAGTGAAACCCTCAGAAATTCAGATCTCTGATGCTTTACACTGGAATTTAAATGTGGAGTCATTGTTGAGTCACTGGACTCTCTGAGTGCTAAATTTATTATATGGCAAATATATTAACACAATCATCACTCTTCTCATTTCCTGTTTCCATGTTGTCACCCACATCATCGTCATCTGTCAGATGTGAAATCTGTGGCTACCAGTGTCGCCAGCGTGCATCCCTGAACTGGCACATGAAGAAACACACTCCGGAGGCCCACTACAACTTCACCTGTGAGTTCTGTGACAAGAGGTTCGAGAAGCTGGACAGTGTCAAATTCCACAAGTTAAAGAGCCACCCAGACAAGCAGGCCACCTGAGGTGTTCAGACACGGCCAATCCAAGCTAAACCTTTACTGGTTGGGCCCTCAGAAACCAGAGGAAGACTTACAGTGAAGATGAAGACTTTGCTGTGTCTGTCTTGCCTTGCATGTCCAGGACGATGAACATCACACAGTGTTCATACAGGCTGAGGATGAAGGCGGATGTGGTCCAGGCTAACAGCTGTGCAGGACACAAGCTGTGTCAGAATAGAGGCTAATTTCTGCTTTTGATCATTTGCTGAACTCGTCCAGAGTGATTGCTAAATCTTTCAAGCAATTGTTCCCTTACCAAACTTAGCAAACTCAGTCAGGATTAACTTGGTATGTTTTTTTTTTTCCCAGGACTGTCTCCACAACTGAAAAAGAAAACGTGTTTTAACATCAGCTGCATACATTAGCAATGCCAGCTAACTAATTTATTAGCAGTCATTGCTTTCAGAGCTAGTTTGGGGCTTATTTGGGGTTACAGATTAAGTTAAAGAAAAGTTCACATTCATGACCACCGCATACAGTATGTAGTATTACTCCACCCAATGGGGGCCTGTCCAGGATGCTACTAGAGACAAGATTAGGCTAATTCTAGCCTACCTCCATGTTTGTATTGGCTCTGGGAAGCATTCCAGCAAATCCAGCCAATCTTGTTATCAGAGATGGTACATCGTTTTCGGCAAACATATTGGTTACCTCTGGATTAGCCAAAAAAAATCAAGCACAAGAGTGAAAATACTTTTGTAGGCTTTGGAAAGTATTCTCCAGTAATGTAAAGGGCACATCGAAAACATAGAACTAGTATGGTCTGTTTTAAAGATTAAATCTGATTTAATGTTTAGTATGCTCAGTTCATTAATGGGCAACCAGGAGAGATTTCTGTTTCCATAAACAAATGTAATGGGTAAATAATAAGATACTACAAATGAGTGTTTAATACAATGTGTGATCCAAAGGTTTCTCTGCTCTGCCTATTAAAAAAAACAAAAGCCTTACCTGGTTTAAATTTAGCTAATCTTAACTTCAGAGTCCCTTGTGAAGCACTCCAAGTGTACCATCTCTCTTGCTATGTTTGAATCAATCCCTGGAAGTCCTGCTCTGACCACTTACACGTGTGCTCTGGACTTTTGTGTCAGACTGACCAGAGAATAAGAAAGTACTTTCAGCTGCTCTCTTATTTCTCAAGGGGCGGCCACAGCAGATGGATCTGCAGGCTTTGATTTGGCACAGATTTTATGCCTTATGCAACCCTTGCATTATCCAGGCTTGGGACCAGCACTGGGAGTACACTAGCTTGTGACCCGCGTCTTTTCCTGGAATTGATTCAGGGATCTTTCATGTGTAAGGTGAATGTATTAACCACTACACCACGGAGGCACTAGACTGACCTGAGGATCCCAACTGTGAATGAGAGCTGGGTCTCTGCCTGTGACCCACTGTAACATCCTGAGCTGTTTGAGGGAGAACATTAGTCTGAAACGGCCTCCTCGATCACCACAAGAATAATTTGTACTCTATCAGAGCTCTGAAAAGTCAAGTTTTTTTGACCACCTAACACAGACTTCACTCGCAACCTTCCTACTTGCTACACTTGGCTTCCTGCCTCTTCCCCAAAACTAAATTCAAGTTGAAGAGACTGGCTTTGACACAATTGAGGAGAGGAGAGATTTGCTTTTTTTATGGGCAGAATCACAGAATTGTTTGATTTCACCTTGTATATTCAAAATTAGGGCTGTGAAATTGGCATAACTGAGGTCTGTCTGTTGGGTGTTGTACTACACTGCACGTACAGATACAAATGTAGGTTTTTCACTCACTCAAAGTGAGAGTCAGCTGTGTCAGCCAGGAGAGCAGTATTTATTTGACATTTTTCTTTTATCTGTTTTCACCATCCTAGCGTCCTAGCTCGCAGGCACTGATGAGACAGCATGTGAGATTAATGTGACAGTTGCTCAGGAAAATTCACCTTAGTCCTCTTGTCCCTTTCTCTTGTTCTGTGAATCAGTTTCTAAGAAAATGCACTTTTTTTCTCTCTTCTGTTACTTCTGTTAACTGGTAAATCATTAAAATGTGTCAGTATGACTCATGTTTGTGTCGTACCTTTCTTTTTCTTAATGACACTTATTTGACACATGATTAATATGCAGGCTGTTTGTGCCTCGTGCATAATGCAGCCCAGGGTGTGTGTTTATGTGTGTGTATGTGTGCTTGTGAAGTTGTGTGGGTGTGCATAAGTAGTATGAAATGGCACGAAAAGCAGGTGTGTTATGACACCTAGTCATGAAATCTTTTCACAGGATCTGGACCCTCTTAGTCAGATGAAGGTTGGACATGTATAAGTGGTTTTCAAGTGATCATTTCAATATAAGGTTTAGCTTGGGGGACATTAGACTTCTCCAGGTCACATTAAAATGCTGAGAGTGAGATGAGATGATTAGGAAAGAAATTAGAGATTTTAAGAGGGAATTATTATCTAATGTGAAAGGCTGTCGAGATTAATTTTGTCCTTTATGTCTGTTGCTCCTTAATTCATCGGCTACACAGTTGGCATGTCAGTATTTTTGTAATGTAATTCATCTTTTCTTCTTTCGTTAGTTTAATTTTGTGAGTTTTTTTGTCCCTTTGTCCCCCAAAATGTGCCACATCATAACACCACCACCTGAACTGTTCACACAAGGCAGGATGGATCCATGGTTTCACGTTGTTCACACCAAATTCTGACCTTACCATCTGAATGCCACAGCAGAAATCAAGTCTCATCAGACCAGACAACATTTTCCAGTCTTCTTTCTCTTTTTTTGGACCCTAGAGATGGTTGTGTGGGGAAAATCCCAGTAGACCAGCAGTTTCTGAAATACTCAGACCAGCCCGTCTGGCACCAGAAACCACATTCAAAGTCACTTAAATCACCTTTCTTCTTCATTCTGATGCTCAGTTTGAACTTCACCAGGTCGTCTTGACCATGTCCACATGCCTAAATGCACTGAGCCGCTACCATGTGATTGGCTGATTAGATATTTGCGTTAAAGAGCAGTTAAACAGGTGTACCTAATAAAGTAGCTGGTGAGTGTATATGCTGTTACAGTTGTGAATGCTCATATTAAATGTGGCCATTCATACAGCAACATACAGCAAGTAAACTATAGGGGCACATACAGAACTCTTCCTTTGCCCAAGGCCAGTGGCCAGTCTCACAGTTTTAAGGAAGGTGATCCATGGGTTCTTCCTTTGCCCATGCTCCAAGTTTTCATCAAGTTTCGGGAAATTTGACTTGGAATTTTTAGCTCATTCGGCTGAAGGACTGACGAGCTTATGCTTTGCAGAGGCATCCATCATCCATCCACAATTCACAAGAATCTCTACTCCTGGTCAGAATTTAATCAAACTCACACACATCAGCTAATGGATCTTCACCCAAATCCTGCTCAAGGCCTTGCTAACAGACAAACGGCAGCACTGAAAACAAACCTCAACCTAGTTTTTTCAAAGGACGTGCAAACATCAACAAGCGTAAAGGGAAATAACAAGAAAAAGACCCCCCACTCACAGATACACAAATAAAGCCTGCATCCACCATGTGGACACAAACATACCATACACAGACACCTTAGTGGTAGGCTACTACCAAATGTAGTTGGGGACTAGAGAATGAAGATGTGTATTTTGTCTTGTAATGGAAACCATTTGTGACTTGAATACTGAAGGAATATCTTTGATGTTATGTGTACAGGCAAAGCTGTGTTTAAATGAGAAGAAGCAGTCCTATTGTTTGGATAATTATCAAAGAGCATGGTGTGTTGTACTGAGGCTTGTGCAAACCAGCATTACCTCACCACGTCATCAAGGTAAACAACTTCTTTCACATCAGAGTACAAAAACACTATGCCAGAGTATCACTACATATGTCATATTGAAAGATGGCCTGCCCTGCTCAGATGAATGAATCAGAGATACTCCAATTCAGCTTGAGATATAGATCTTTTTGTTTTGCTTTGCTTTTGTTTATTTTGTTTGTTTTTCCAAGTGATTTTAAAAAAAAAAAAAAAAAATTTTTTTATATTTTTTTTTAAAAAAAAATACTTT
>VUQI01033625.1:44676-64105 GCA_015106735.1 Paratilapia polleni | reverse complement strand
TCTGACAATGTTCCCCAACTCTGAGGATTAGTTTTTCCAGCAGGACAATGCTCCATGCCACACAGCTAGGTCGATCAAGGTGTGGATGAAGGACCACCAGATCAAGACCTTGTCATGGCTTTCTGAACACTTCCTAAGTTAAAACATTTGTAATGTGTTGTTTAAAAATGAATATGAACTTGTTTTTTTTGCATTATTTGAGGTCTGAAAACACTGGACCTTTTTTTGGTATTTTGATAATTTTTCATTTTCTGCAAATAAATGCTCTAAATGAAAATATTTGTATTTGGAATTTGGGAGTTATGTTGTCAGTAGTTTATAGAATAAAACAAAAATGTTAATTTTACTCAAACATATACCTATAAATAGCAAAATCAGAGAAACTGATAATTTTGCAGTGGTCTCTTAATTTTTTCCAGGGCTGTATGTGCAAACATTTGAGTTTCAGAAATAATTGTTATATGGAGGTTTACACTGTAATTCTTTATTTGATAGCTATAAACACTCCATTCTAGTAATGCTAGTCCACAAAATAAAAAAATTAAAATATTCAGGTTGTCTGCAGTGTGTCACTCTGATATACTGCCTGCAGGTGGAAGCTTGACAGTTTTTAGATTACCTCATTTAATATTCTTATATCACTATACATCTCATACATATTGTCACTTATAAATGAATACAATCACCACACAGCTGAGACAGGCTGTGGCATTATGGAAGAATTCACAAATGTCCATTTTTATAAACATTTATATAATAGAGGTAAAAGACTTTTTAATTACCTGACCAACTGTATTTCTTTTGCGTTGAGGACATGAAGGTTAACAAAGAATCTGTTTATTAATAATATAGGCGTAGATGCTTTAAATCTCAGTCTACCTAAATGGGATCTTTTTAAGCTTCTGCATGTTACACCAGCTCACGTTGATAATTAGACGACACAATACAGAGGAAAACCCCTAAATGTCTTTCCTCATATTGTTTGTTCTTACCCTCTTATATTTTAAACTCATGGTTTTTCTTTTCAGATATCTTGTCTCTCACACTTCCATATGACTATCTGCTTGGTTGGTATAGTGGCAAAATAAAGCAAAGCACATTTATTTGCAGTGCCACATGGCTGGACTTTGGTTGTACTGCCAAATTTTAAAAAATTGATTAATTCTTTATTTTATTTTTTTTTTTTTCCACAGTTTAAGGTCTTCTTGTTACAGAGCAACCTAAACTGTGTGATGAAAGTCTCTCAGTTTAGTCTGTTTACAGTGTATGAATAACAACTTTCTCTTGAACTGAAAGGGTTTTAAAGACTCAAGATATGTGAGGGTACTGATGAAGAAAACAAAACTGGTGTCCCTAATTGTAACTTCAACATAGCTTAACACTGTCTTTATCATTTTATAATAATTTCCAACATGCTTTCTGGAAAGAAATATGTGATTGCTGGCAATTTTGGGAAAATATAAAGCTCCTCTTAAACTCAAGTAAATATAAATTAAAAAAATAAAAAAGCTACTGTTTGTTAAATGTATTTTTCCTCTTCTTTAATTAGTTTATGTGATAAGACCGTGGTCACTGATCAATAGAAATTAGATATCCTGCCTAAAAGAGACATTTTCTTTGGTTTCCTTACACTAAATATTGTGTAAACTGTATTGATGGACCATCTTCCATACTTTACATAAGCATAGATTCACTAATAAATAATGCATGTCATATAATTAGTAGTTAGCTTAGTATGCTTCCTTGTAGTCTGATTTTCTCTACACTTACCTGCAGTTATTAACTGAAATGAATGTATCAATGAAACTCTATTTTCCCAATAATTGGTTGCAAAGCATTTTTTCCTTCCAGGAAATCCTTATACGGTATTTGACCTGTAAAATAAAGCCTTATCCAGCATTTTATTACTGGTAATTTAACCAGGGTGTACTATTTGTTTTTGATCTGTGTGGTTCTTTCTGATTGTGTTAACCTTTCTATAATGCACTTTAACACTCCAATGAACGAGGAAGGCTGAACTTAATAAGTCTTCTTTTTAAGGTGCAGCTTTAAAGAAAGAGGGCTACAGTATTGAACATGGCAGATGAGTCAGTTGTTGCTTTGCTGTATAATGTTGTGACTTTTTTTTAAATCTGTACTCTGTGTATGTGAGGTGGAGGGTATCAATATATTGTAAACTATATACCCAGCAGAAATAACAGCAGTGCTATTTTGTAATCTGAAAACAATGTAAGTATGATTATGGGTGTCTCTGTCCTTTTCTTGTTCTGTACACGATGCATGTGTAGGAATGTCTTTGACTGTGTGTTATGATAAATTTGAATCAGGTTTTTTTGACTTTTTCAAACCTGTCTGTTTTATGTACGCTAAAAATAATAAAAACAAAAAAATCTGAAGAACCAGAGTCTTCAAGAATTGTGTGAAAAAGGAAGCCTTCTCCACCATCAGCTGTATTCTGAAATCTTACATGTAATGTAAATACAGTTAGGTCCATACATTTCTGAACAATGACACATTTTTTTTTTTTGTAATTATGATTTTAAATCAAGCAGTCTATATGTAATCGAAGTGTAGACTTTCAGCTTTAATTCAAGGGGATTGTTACATTAATAGTCCCCCATTTTCAGAGGCTCAAAATTATTTGCACAATCTGTTCCCTGGTTATTCCATGACAAATTAAGCAGATAAAAGATCCCGAGCTGATTCCCAATTTTGAACTTGTTCACTGGATCTCCCAATATGACATCCAAAGAAATGTTGGTGATAGGGAAAGAGGCCAAAAAAATAAATAAATAAACCTATCAGAGAGATGGCAACAACTTTAGAAATGGCCAAATCGACAGTCTGGTACATTCTTAAAAACAAGGAATGCCATGACCAGCTCAGCAACACCAAAAAACCTGAAAGACCACAGAAGATGGTTAATGTGCATGATGGTAGAATTATTTCCATAGTTAAGAAAAACAACTTCACAACATCTAACCAAGTCAAGAACACTCTGGAGGAGGTAGGTGTATCATTGCCAAAATCTACAATCAAGATACGCCTTCATGAATGCAAATACAAAGAGTTTACAATAAGGTGCAAACCACTGGTTACACTCAAGAACAGGAAGGCCAGATTAGACTTTGCCTGTGCAGACTCTTTTATCTAGAAGAGCCTGCACAGTTCTGAAAAAAATTCTCTGGACAGATGAAACTAAGATTAACTTGTACCAGAATGTTGGGAAGAGAAATGTGTGGAGGGGAGAAACAGCTCATGATCCAAAGGATTACCACATCATCTGTCAAACATGGTGGAGGCAATATTATGTCATGTATGGCTGCCAGTGGAGCCAGGTCACTAGTGTTTATTGATGATGTGACTGCTGATAGAAGTAGCAGGATGAATTGTGAAATGCACAGGGCTGTACTCTCTGCTCAGATTCAGCCAATTGCTGCAAAACTGATCGGACAGAGCTTCACAGTGCAAATGGATAATGACCCAAAGCAAACTGCAAAAGCAACCCAAGAGTTTCTCAAGGCAGAGAGATGGGATATTCTTGAATGGCCAAGTGAATCACCTGATCTCAGTTCAACAGAGCATGCTTTTTAGTTACTGAAAGCAAAACTATATGCGGAAGGACCCACAAACAAGCAGCAACTGCAATCAGCTGCAGTATAGACCCAGCAGAGCATCTCAAGGGAGGAAGCAAAGCATTTAGTGATATCCATGGGTTACAGACTTCAGGCAGTCATTGTCTGCAAAGGATTCCAAGTATTAAAAGCAATCCTACTTTTGATCCTCTGAAAATGGGGGACTATGTATAAAAACAGCTGTAATTCCTAAACATTTAATTCAATTATTTTGTTAAACCCCTTCAATTAAAGCTGAAAGTCGGCACTCCAGTCACATCTTGATTGTTTGATTTAAAATCCACTGTGGTGGTGTACAGAGGCAAAATTACAAAAACTGTCTTTGTCCAACAAATTATGGACCTAACTATATCATCTTACTTCAGTACTTCAAGACTCATGTGTGACTCATTAGTAAAAACTGGTGTTTCATGGCATTTTGAATTTCACATGTGAGAAATAAGGTGAACTTAAAGTCCTCTTTCAAGGACCTTTTGTTGCATTAAATCCCTTAAAAGGAGCGCATAAATAATACCAGCCAGTAAAGTCTATGCTGTGACTTCCTTATTTATTTATGGTCCCTGTGGACATTTGTCATGACGTAAACGAATCCAAGTTGCTTCTGTCAATGGTAAGCTGTTACAGTGAGTGGGTTTAATGCACATTGGTGCACCAGTTTGAGGTCGTAATAATGAGGGAGGAAAGCACTTCATGCTGGAAATAAAACTTAGAGGCTGGGATATTTTAAATGTCAAATGGGGCTTCCATATTGAGGCACAGCAGATGCAGTATTCAAGATAAGTCAAATGTATACGCTCACACAATGAAGAAATTTCTGACCACAGTTTTTGTTAACACTCAAAAACTACATGACTCAGCATGGGGAGAAAATGTAATAAAATGAACAAATAATGCCTTATGGAAGCGTTGACTGGGCAAATAAATTTCTACCAGTGAACATTTTCAAGAGAAAGGGGGGTCATGAGCATCGGATTATTATTTATTTTTATTTTTTTTAACCTTTATTCTGAATCAGTCAGTGGGGTAACCTCCTGACTTTATCAGTATGACATACAGTGATGACCTGGACTGAACCTGTCTGGATTTTTAGGTCTGATGTTTGTGCCATATTTGTAAATGCTTGTGTGATCAATAAATGATCAAACAGGAGGAATGTAATGGAAAATTTTAAGATTCTGCTGTTTCTCTGTTTGAGCTGGCGTGGCTCCTTAGTATCATGTTTGGTCTTCATATAATCTTTCATTACATGATATACTTGACTGTACCAGCTATCTTTCTCACATAATGTTCTGACTGTACTCTGTGACCATGACAGACAGATAATTTGTTTCTATAAATGATTCTATGTTTGTAATTCTTCTTTGTCAAATACCATGCAGGCTGTATTGTTATTTGACCCCTTTTGCAAAGGCAAATTAAACCTTTCAAAAGACAGTCTGTTTGTGTGTACAGGGATGTATTTCAGATTTCCATAACAACATTCTCCAGGGATGCTGAATAACTTCGACTGCACGGGAAGAAAACGGAAGAGGTGGACCATTTGAAGGTTTGCTGGAAATAGGGGACCGCATAATAACAGGGCTTTATTTTGATATCTTCAGGAAGATACTTTGTGATTTGGAACATGAGGACAACGTACACCTATAATGTATGAGAGCCCTGTGGAGTCCAGCAGGTGGCAGCGTGCAACCTTCACACGTCTGTAGCTATTAAACAGCTGAACAACAGAGGTTATTGTAAATTCCAACTCTTTTTTTTTTTTTTGACAACTTTTAAAAATTATTTGAAAACCAAATTTTAAATCTTTAAGGAACATAAAATGTAAAAATGCAATATGTTTGGACCACCTATCAGTCAGAGATACCTGGTAATTAGTGCTAAGTAACATACTAATGAAATACTAGAATTTCACGCACCAAAACTGGAGCACAAACGTCTTGGAAGTCTGCACAGCAGCACATAATATTTGTCATATAAATCCATTAAAATTGCTCCAGAAAGCACAAATGCGCTCCAGAGATCCAGTTCAGTGAAGCCTGGCAGACAGGCAGCAGCTACAGCTGCCTGTGTGTGCACACCTCTCTGTGCGTAACTTTAAGCTTTTAAACAGGTGCGTTACAAAGAAACTACCTCCCACACAGTTTGTTATGATGGGGCAAATTGCTGTATTTCTACTGTAAATTTGGGCATTTTAACATAGGAGTATGTGGTCATTCATGTTTCGGCCTCAGAGGTTGCTGCTTGGCCCCCAAAATTGCTGATCTATAGTTCATTGGATTTGTTTATTTATATTTTTAATTTATTTTAAATGAAATATTTGCACATTAATTTTTAAAAAAGCATTTTAACATGGAAGGTATTACAAAGAGGTTGCCAGATTTCTTCATGTATTTACTGGTCGTTTGTTTGCTTTATGTTAATACGCTTTTGGACCATATGAAACAAAAGCCAGCTGCTAGTATGGGTGAACTGCTATTGTTCATCCTACAGGGGCAGTAATATGCCCGGTAGTGGTCTAGTTGAAATTGGCACTGTGCGCCAACCATAGAAGAAGAAAAGGGAAACGCTCCTAGGAGGAGGAGGAGGAGGAGGAGGTGGGGAATCGATGCAAAAGCGGTCTGCAAACATTTGCAGCACAATGGGTCGCAGCGAGGAGCTCAGTGAGTTTCAGCGGGGCAATGTGGTAGGATGCTACCTGTGCAAAAAGTCAGTCCGCGAGATCTCCGCGCTGTTAAACCTGCCTCGGTCCACTGTCAGCGCCGTGATTTTGAAGTGGAAACGTGGAGGAATAACGACGGCTCTGCCCCGGAGCGGCCGACCGCATAAGCTGAAAGAGGAGGATCGCCAAGTGCTGGAGAGAGTGGCACTGGAAAAGTGTTTGCCCTCCATAAAAGCTCTCACCGCCGAGTTTCAGACCGCATCCGGAGCCAACGTGAGCTCCACCACTGTCCGCAGGGAGCTTCATGAGATGGGTTTCCGAGGCCGAGTGTCCTCCTACGGCAAGCCCAAAGGTGCGTCCAAGGAGGCCTTGGGAATGAGGAATCCAGCGGTCACACATATGGGTGTAGTGTTGGGATGTCCCGATACTTTTGCCCGTTCTCTAATAGTCCTCCTGCGTGTGATTGCTGAACCTTCATGCATTTTGTTTGTTTGTTTGTTTTACTGGAATCTGGCTCCGGGATGCAGCGATTTGCTGCCATACTATTAAAAGCACGAGTGATGATGGAGGTGTTTTGAGTAGATTCCTCTGATTCACAACATCCACCCAGAATAGGTAGTTAAAGTTAACTCTGATTCCAGTATGGCTTCCGTTTGCTTCACGTGGATGGAAGGGACCTAAATCAAATCATACTGCCTGGCCCCTAACATTTTGTTTTTTTAATCCTTAATTGGCATTTAAAACTTTTATTGACCCTTTTTAGAAAATGAATTAACTTCAGCCCATTACTATCATGTGCACTGGTTTTTAGCAGCACAGACTTTCTTTACTGAACTTGCACATCTGTCACATTGTTATATCACCAGAAAACATAACACAGAGAGAACTGGTTGCAGAGAATGATTGTGTACCCTGCTGATATTGTAGTATTTCTTTCATGCCAGGAGGGCAGAAGGTGGCAAAGAAGCAGGTGGACGTGTCTCGTCTGGACCTGCGCGTTGGACGTGTAGTCACAGCCCAACAGCTTCCAGACACTGACGGTCTCTGTGTGGAGCAGGTTGATGTGGGAGAGGCTTTTCCCAGGACAGTGGTCAGTGAACTGGCTAAGCACATACCTGTGGAGCAGGTAAAATATTAGTAATGAGTATTAATGCAGTATAATTTAATTTAAGATGAACTGATTATTTTAAGTAGTGATCATATTAGATTAATGAATAATCTTCTTTTTTTTGTTTTTTTCCCCAGAAGCCTACATGTTGTATTCAAACTGCTCATTTTATAGAACTAACAGTCCAAGACCCAAAGATATTGTATATTGTATATGTTATAAATTATACTATATACACTCATTGGTCACTTTATTAGGTACACCTATTCAACTGCTTGTTAATGCAAATATCTAATCAGCCAATCACATGGCAGCAACTCAGTGCATTTAGGCATGAAGTTCAAACCGAGCATCAGAATGGAGAAGAAAGGTGACTTTAAACGTGGCATGGTTGTTGGTGCCAGATGGGCTGGTGTGAGTATTTCAGAAACTTATGATCTACTGGGATTTTCCCACACAACCATCTCTAGGGTTTAGAGAGAATGGTCCAAAAAAGAGAAAATATCATATAGTAATGAAAAATGACTAATACCAAGGCGTATTAATAAAGCACACATAAATGATTGTGTATCTACTGAAATCTTCTCTGAAACACAATAAGTTGATATTAATCAAGCCAATGAGAAAAATCATATTTTTAGCTTAGTTCACACCATCCTCCCTCAGAAGGAAACAGCTCTCCATCATTTTATGTTGCTGCATCTCCACAGGATGCTGTTTGTTTTGTTTTGTTTTTTTCAATCAGTGTGTTACTTCTGTTGTTGAGTTGGCCAAATGGCATCAGTCTCCTGCTGTAACAGCCTCTGCTGTCCTGGAGTTAAGGGCTCTTTGGAAACGTCCCTTCACTGGTTTTAGTGGATAAGGCCTGGCTCCCAGTTTGCGGTCTAGTCCATTAAAAATGAGTTGGATGGATCTGAGGTCAAGGCACTTTGTTTTGAAATAGCAAAAGCCATCACTTAACTGTCTCATAGTCAGAAGTGCACGATTGTCCACAATATCTCTGTGTAGCGTGGCAGTAAAATCTGCTATGTTCCAAACCCAAATCGCAAAGAACAGTCCCAGTCCAAAAGTATGCAGCCACTCATTTTTTGGCCCTATAGTGGAACATGGAAACATCTGAAGGTTTGAAATCATGTATGCAAAACATTGTATCAAAAAACAAAAACACAGACAAAATGCAGTCCACCGTAAATATCTGGACATTAACATATAGCTGCTTGAGTAATATTTAGAAGTCTGCTGTCCAGTTACTTTTAAACCCTAGCAATTTGGACCCTCTGTATTTAAAATATGGGTGTCTCTCCTACACAGTTTTTTTTTTTTTTCACTATTATTTATTATTCAAATTAAAATTGATATTTGGCACCTTGATGTAGTATCCATTATTTTATTTCAGATTGAATATGCTAAAGCTCAGAGCCTGGAGGAAAGAAGATATGTACAAGTGTGAACCATTATCATTAAATTGCTTAAAAATATTGACCCTGATGCCATGTTATAATATTGCCCTGTTAGGTGCTTTCTGGATGAACCTGGAAAGACAGACGTACTCTTTTGAAGTGTTTTGAGTAGTTGAGTGCCTGAGTTTGCAGCACCAGTTCTGGGAAGGACCTTTGAGCTTTTCACGACATTGTCCTCTGCACAAAGTGATGAATTAATAGCCTAAAGCAGTGGCATTATTATTCATTTGTCATCTCATTGAGTTTTTGATAAAAAAGTTGGTTACAATTGTCCTTGGATGAGAATTTGATTCCAATAGAACAGACCTAATCGATTTAGGATACTTTTTTGTTTTGTTTTTTTTCCCAATCAAATTTACTGTCATTGACTTTTTTGCACTTGAAAATATGGAGTCTTCTGTCCCTCGCGCAGATGCAGAATCGCATGGTAATCTTGCTGTGTAACGTGAGGCCAGTGGAGACGAGAGGAATTGTGAACCAGGCCATGCTCCTGTGTGCCAGCTCACTAGAAAAGCTGGAAATCCTTGATCCTCCAAGTGGAGCGATACCAGGGGACAGAGTGACTTTCCAGGGATTCCCAGGTACTACAGCCTCAACTACAGCTGTACCTTTAAATGAATAATTAACTTTACTGTTACAAGAATTCTCAACCAAACGGTCACAATAGATACACGCTCAGCAGTTAGTGACTTATCAATATGCTGATAACATGCCTCGTTATTTTTTCTGTTTTCATCATAGTGCTAAACAGGCCTCAATATTTATACAATATACTCTGACAGACTGTGACCAAGACTTTCTTAGACCTACATACTATGACATGCAGTACACTTGCAAGATTGTTGTTGCACTATTGCACTAATATGACATTGACTATGCACAAAGCCAGATGCACAAACAAAACTTTTCTCTCACTCTGCCGGACACCTTTGGTGTGAATTGGACTGCAGACTGAGAGCAGGCCTTATTCCCGAATCTTATTGCTGGCTTCTCTGAGCTTTTGTGGCTGCATGTGAGCACATCTCTGTAGCCACTTTCCATAATTTTGTGGAAAAGGCTTTCTAGAAAAGTGGAGGCTGTTAACAGCACCTGTTACTGTCGGTGGTTTTAATGTTTGAGTAGGCTTGAAACAAACCTCCTGAAGTCCCGCATGTGTTGAGGCTTATTAAAGTACAGAGAGGATTCTTTGATTTCTTTGTTGCAGGGGAGCCTGATAAAGAGCTGAACCCCAAACAGAAGGTGTGGGAGCAGGTTCAGCCAGACCTGCGCACAGACAGCCAGTGCGTTGCAACCTACAAAGGAGCTGCCTTTGAAGTAGCTGGAAAGGGAGTGTGCAAAGCCCAAACCATGTCTGACTGTGAAATCAAATAAATGAACAGAGCTCAGTGCAAATTTCTGCAGCCGGACAGGGTCCAGAATATTGTGGAAAGACTTCCCAGAATAGTGGAGGCTGTTACAGAAACATATTAACGCCCACTGTTTGGGAGTGAGATGTCCCAAAAAAAATCACATGGATGCGCTGCTGGGTGGTCAGATGCTTTTGCGCTATAAAACAAGTAAAATGATCGTGAAGTGCCCTCTGTTGGATGGACATGAGCATTACTTACATTTTTTTAAATGTAAAAAATCCTTAGTTTTGAATTTGGCCAGTGGAGGGCACTAGCATACCCATTTTAATGTGCAGTATGTGCCTGCTGGTTTAGTTCACATGGGAACATGCACCACACTGGCCACACCAGCATGGTGAAAAGAAAAGGGAAATTCTTTCAGAGAGTCCTTTAGGCTGGGAACATTTTGGTAAAATATTATTTTCATGTGAAGACTATAAAGGCCATTTCATTTCCACTGAACAAGGGATGAAACTGTTCAGAAGTCCCTTTGGGGGAAAAAGGGACATTGAATGCCTTTGGGGGAGTTTTTCAAAGAGGAGAATGAACTGAAAATGAGTCCAGCATGGAAGGGACTTTAAAATGAGTTCCATGTGTTGTTTAGTAATCAACAAAGTCAGTGATTTGTTTCTTGGCAAATGGTTATATCTGTTATCCAGATAATGTTAAAAAAAAATCCTGTTTTTGTTTATCGGTGGCTTCCAGAAATTTAAAAACTGTTACTTCTGAGTCTTTGATTTGGATGTAAAAGTGTTTTACAGTATCTTCAGGATTTGTATGTTGCTACTTTGGTGTTGTGTTCCAATGGTAGATGCTCATTTTGAACATAGCCAAACTTTGAACTGAGGTCAGCATATGTGTGAGTAATCAATGTGAGCCGAAAGCTCAGGCTTCAGACTGCTCCAAATGCTCCATTTCAGACAGTTTATTCTACTTTTTGAACTGTTAATGTCCATGAGAAGGAGTATCCCTAATGGAGTCATCTCAAACAAACACCTCTGGCAGAGAGCACAGAAGTCCCACCCACCCTGCTGTTCAAATCTTCTGTTTGAAAGGGGCAGCCAATCAGAAGGAAACTGTCTTAAAGGGAGGGGGAGGAGCTAAGTGTTTCAGACAATGGATGAACTCTGGCTGCACCAAGGCCCAGAATAAGAAAAATGATTTTGAATTGTGAATCATGCTTCAACTCATGATTGCTAAAAGGCATATTTAGCATTGCAGAGAAAATAAACCAATTTGACCATTTTTGGTTGTTTGTTTTTTGGGGGGATTTTTTGTTGTTGTTTTTTAAAAAGCACACAATATACTAAGTCCTTAAGAAGGCCAAAAAAAGTGAAAGACAAACTTCAACGCTTTTCTTCCCGTATTTTAAAGGGAGAACTGAACAACTGTGTGCTAAGAATGGGGATGTGACTAATGTGATTCAGGAACCAAGAAATGGAACAAAAAGTCCAAGACATCGTGTCACTGGTACTTGTTTGAACATCACAAAAGAAAATCCACCCTCGATACTTATTTATCACTCTTACACCGTTTATAATGCGATCAGCAGCTTGTAGTTTATGGCTTTACATGTACTTAGAAGCAGTGTGCTCACATGTAAGGGAGACTGTTTTTCTCATGCTCGTGGTGTGTGTTGACTAATACTAGAGGATGACATTAATGAAACCACTTTAATATGAAAAGGTCAGGGAGTGATATTAATGTCATGTCGTCACCCTCCCCCACCTACCTGTAGTGCAATCTCTTTCTGTCCAAACCCACGGGGTAAACCATAGTGGAGGTACTGTACAGGTTCATCACACAGATGAAATGAGACAGTACTGCAACCATGCAGCCTGTCAAACGCGATGCGGTTTGCTGGGGGGGAAAGTTCATAAACAACTACCTGAAAGCAAGTTTCAGCTGAGCTGAGTCAACCTATGAGTAAAGTGCGGCTCCCCTGCTTTCTGTATCCTGTTTTTTTGAGGCCACAACCTCTACTTCACAGAAGTGTCATAGTCTCACAGTGTTTGTGGGTTATTCCTGTATCTTCACTGTTGTCCTGTAACAAGATTGTATTACAATTTCAGTCAACGAGATTGTGAAATCTGCTAAACACTGGATTAACAGGCAAAGTGGGCAACTGCCACACAGCGTAAGCTGTTTTAGGAAGGGGCTCTCAAAAGCTGCAGGTTACTGGCCTGTAAGGCTGCTTAGGCAACTCCTGAACTTTTAATAAATCTTGAGGTCCTGTTGAAGAAAGAAACCCTGTGATAGATAAACTCTAATTAATTATTGTAATTATTAACACCATTAAGAAGCTTAAAGTTTGTAAAGATCACCTGGGCTTTCTGCCAGAAAGCTTTCTTTTCTTTTCTTTGCAGTTCTAAATCACTAGTTAGATTCAGGGAGAGATCGTAGTTCGAGTTAGAATACTCAATTCAAGAGGGTTAACCAAATCTTAGAGACTCTGTCAGAAAATGAGCGCAAACTTAAACACAGACAGAATCTTAGTTGGTAGGGTTTCTGTTCTCAGAAAACTATTTAAACCCTGCAATCAGTGCACTGTTTGGACTGATTTATGCACAATTAAAATGGCATTTCATACAACAAATGTATATTTGTTGTGTTATACACACAGTGTTGTGGTAGTTCAGTGATTTTTAAATCAGCTGACAAGCTAAACACCATGAACCAGATGCATATGTCTGATCGATGAAGACACTTCATCACATCACAAACTATAAAAGATCTAATGTTGCCCTCGAACAGTCTTGCTCTCTAACGGGCAGGATTGTGCGTCTTTCTCTGGTCTAGAGGTTTACATGTAAGAAGTTTTTTTCCGCAATATTACCCACGGTACATTTGCTGGAAATGATTTGGATATTACTTTCACTGTGTGAGTGTTGATTTTGATCAATAATCAATAGTCAGACAACAGAAGTCTATTGTAGTTTCGGAGCGCCCCACCTTACGTAGGTTATAAAACAAAAATTTACAATACATGTGTTTAATATGAGTTTAGAAATGCATTAACACAGCCTCGCATTATTTCCTCAAGCGTCTCCACCTCCTGACCGCTGACGTCGCGCGCTCCGTGACGCGCTTGCTTTATTTTGCGTGCGGCAGGAGCAGCGCTTCAGCTGAGAGAAGGAGGAGAGGACCGCAGCGTTATTGTCGTTTCATCTGTAGAAGTGTCGCCTGGCCTCAGCACACGGACGTACATCGCAGCTGCGGGACCATATAGACTATCTACTGGTGATTGCGATCCTCGGCCGTACCGCAAAACAACAACGCAAAGAAGCAGTGAAGGACTGAATCGCACCTGCCGCGGAGCATGGACAACAAAGGCTGATCCAGCACTGCGCTTGTGCGCCGACAAACCGAGCCAGGCTGCATACGATTCCTCAAAGAAGTTAATTTATTTAAAAGCCTGCCGTGCACTTAGGAGGCTGCTGCTGCAGGAGAAGGTTTGCGTGCATGAAATGCGGAGGTTGGACTTCGATGGTGCAGGCCGAACCCATCCGATCCGCGCCTGGCAGGTTTAATTATAGCACGCTTGCTTGCGCGTCTTTGGCTCGGATATCCAATACTAGATATTCCAACTGCTCGGGAGAACATCAGGCCTTCATTGGTGCTTTAATAATCTAAAATAATCCGGTGAGACAAGTTTGACGGTCGCCGTCAGCGGTCCTGTGTGTTCAATGTTCCCTTAAAAAAAAATAGCAGCATTATGTGGGTCACTCCCGAAGATGTGTTACTTGCGGGCGCCTTATGGATCACCGAGAGAGCGAACCCATATTTCATCCTCCAGAAACGGAAGGGCCACGGGGATGGAGGCGGAGGACTGGCGGGTGAGTACCATCTTTGTAAGATGCTGTCATGACTCGGTAAGAAAAAAAATTCCAGTGTTTCGTTTAAATCACGGGGGGGCGGTCTGCGATGATGAAAAGGTGATGGTCAGCTGCTCAGTGACAGTTTGTCAGGCAAAGTGTGAGTCGATGCTGGACCTCAAAAACACGTGACCAATCAGCTGCCAGGCGGCCTTTCTCCTGACCTTGTCTGCCAACAAAGAGAGTTTACTTCTCTGACTGATTTGGTCATACTGGTGACAAACTCTGACAAGAGCAGCACCTGCAGTGTATGATCTACTGCCTGGTCATACAGCTCCCCCATAAATGAGGTCTTCCTATGGCATAACATTTCTTTAGGATGTTCCTGCCTGCAGTGGAAATTAGATTCCAGCCATTACAACAACAACACAAACAATTGCAACTGTGGTTTCAGTTGTGCAACTGCTAATGGCCGTGGAGCCTCAACAACAGTCACACTGTTTGACCAGAGTCTGTTTGCTTGCTCATGCTGAATCATTCCCCTTCTTCCTTCTCTCACTCCTCCTCCTCCTCCCTCTTGCTTGTTCCAATCCATCCAAAAATGGGTCAAGCAGCAAGAGGCACAGGAGAGGGACAGGTTATGGTCAGGACAGGATAAGGGTCACTATTTGATAATGTTGGTGCTTTCTTTAACAGTTTACACACAGCTGAGCATCTTTGAGAAAATGAAGGAGACTGCTTCACATATTTTGGTACACAAAAGCTATAGTAGATTACATTTTTTGACTCATCATTTTATACATTTACAATACCTGGAGACAGCAATGGTGGCCTAATTAACGTCTTGGGCCTTCAGAAATGCTGCTGTGCCCCAAACTGCCCACATCTGTATTTTGTATGGTAATTCTGTGGTGAAAAATTAGATGCCTACAAAGTTGGTGTGTGGTAATTTCTTTAAATAGCATTCAAATTAGTTCAGGAATATGCTTTATATAAAAGCATCATCATCTTAAACTAGGGCCTTGGTTGTCTTTGATCCATAACTGAACAGAAAGTGATGCCTCCATCAGTGATCAGTGTTCATCAGCTCTGTTTCTGTTCCCTGCTGAGAAGTTCTCACTTTCTGTCAGTCAGTGTCACTGCCCACTGAGCTCTAACACCTTGAACTGTGACAAGACTAAAATCACTGAGGACCAGTCTGGCTGAGGAGTGGGTAATGCTGGGAGAAAAAAAAAAAACACTACTATTAAAAAAAGGGGCCTGTCTCAGCTGTTGTAGGGTAAAGGTCTGTGAGGTACATCCTGCATAGGTCATCGGTCTATCACAGGGCTGACAGAGCAAAAGACAACCACATGCTTTCACATTCACACCTACAGCCTGTTTAGAGTCGTGTATGAAAGTTAACGCAATCTTGCACGAGTGGTTTAGTTCTCGTGGTCGCACAGGATAAATATCTTGTGCACAAGCTTGTCTTTAATGATTTTAGATGCACACGGCACCCAGCTAATCAAGTTTTATTTTTACCTCGGAGTGTAATACGATGAAATTCTTGCACTCTTACATGCAGACATCATTTGCTTCAAATACTGAAGGGCTGTATAACACACAGCCTGCACAGATGATGATTCCTGGTGATGACACTCCTGTGTTTACATGCAAAAGTCATAAAAATTTAATTGTGTTACGGGCCAAGGTGAAAATAAAACTTCATTAAATGGCTTCTCTCCTTTTCGATATGGTGGCTGTGTGCAACTGAAGTCATTAATTTCTAGTATAATTGGATGCGTTATTGTGTGGTGAACTTAAAATAATAAATATCACTTTACAGGTCTTTAGGGGCTCCATAAAATCTTAAGAGATTTGCAAAACAAAGCACGATTTTCCGTCGCATAGATTTGCTGTTATTATCTGGTGACCATCTGGTGGAGCAATTTTACAGTAAATTTATTAAACAATCTTTCTACATTTTCTGAAAATTTATTACAGAAACCTCTTATGGGCAGAATAACCAGAGATTCATGTCTTTTCTTTTTTCTTTTTCTTTTTTAACACAACCTACTAAATTTAAATGCAAATAAGGATATGCACAAATCTTGCAAATGCTTTGCTAGTACAGTGCTTAACAAATTTGTTAGACCACCTGTCAGAAAAACAAGGAAGTCATTTCGAATATCATTTCGATTAAAGCACTTGTGCATACTGGTGGATTAACCATTACAGAAACATAAAAAATGATTTTTGTTATTACAAATAGTGTTACTTTAGGGCAGCTGTGGCATAAACCTTACACTGGGTGGAGGTCTAATAAATTTGTTAAGCACTGTATAAAGAACCACAGCTTAATAGTACTATAGTGTTTTGGCAAAATCTCTGATTGCAGGCAGATTTCTACCATCTCCTCATATATACTAGCCTATTTCCCAACCCTATTCTGACTAATAAAGGAAGGCAGTAAACATTAATGTTTGGTCACTTCTTGACTCCAGAAAAAGACAAATGGTTACAAATTTAGAACATAATATTGGTAATATGACCTGCTGTCTTATTGATGATTAGACCTGCTGCCTCCTCTTCTCGGTCTCTGGTGGGTTCTTGCTGTGGCAACACAAAGTGTGCTAAGTGGTGCTGGGAGATGATGTCATTTTTATGTAAAAGCTGAGCTTGCTGACTAGCATTGTGTGCCAGTTGGCACACAGCACCCCGTGACACTGGCACAGCCCTCAATCCTTCCAGGGGGAGGAGAAGCGATCCGTAGCACCAGAATTAAGCATTTTACAGAGCCAGGCATAAATCAGCATATTCATCTTGACGGAGCTGCAGCTCCCTTGTCTCAGATCTGGAGGGAGGTGGAAAATGGCAAATATGTGTTTGCTTTAACTGCGTCAGGAAACTGCGGGTCATGTGACGCTATGGGTGGCAGCACAGTAAAGTATGAGTACAATAGCTGCATGAGCAGCTGCAGAAACTGATAACTTACCCTTGTACTATTTGACAAGGTAAGAGTGGAGGTGAGTAAACGTATATATCCAAAAGAAGAAGAAAATGTATGGACACAGTGAGAGGGATGAATGTGATCCACAGAGTGAGACTTATCCACAGTAATTCCACACCATTTTTTTATTTATCAGTGTCAAAGACTTTCCTTTGTCGTAATTTTGACCCCTCAAAGACTCAGTGCCACCGAAGACTCAAAAAACCTGTAGGATGAAACATGTTAGCTGTGTGGGTGCTCATAAATGGTGTCTGTAGCAGCTAAGAATAACATGCATTCAAGAAGTAGCAAGTTTTCTTTTCTATCTTCCTGTAATATTTGTTTGAATAATTTTACTCCTACAGGCTTGCCAGAACTGTGAAAATTAACTAACCAAAGGTGAAAACACCAGGTTAGCTGAACTCCCTGCATTTCATACACATATCCAACCAAATGGTCAGGAACTGACATTGCAACACTTTAATGGTCACAAGCCTAAAAGGTTGGGAACCACAGATTTACACCGTGCATAATGGCGCATGAAAACTACATCTGAGTGAACAATGCTGCAAATATTAGTCTGCAGGCTGGGATGACTTTAAGTAATTTCACTGAGGTGTTGAACGCTTAATGGTCATTTATTGTATAATCAGTCTTTACATTAAGAGGATTACACATTGCACATTACTGGAAGTCTGACATCCAAGTATCTAGCGTTTTCTAAAGGTGTCCAATAATATGTTGCTCAGAAAGGAAGTAAATTGAAAAATGCACAACAAAACCTCTGTTCATTGGATATATGAGGCTCTGAATATGGGTATTGTGTAACCTGTTACACAATTTTTGCACAGTGGTGCTTATAGCATAAAATGACATCATCATTTAAGGCAGAGTACAACATGCTGTGTCACAATCTGGTAATAAGTAAATGTTTGCCTAGTGTAAGGCTGTTGTGCTAGACAGATTCCCTCGTCTTGTACTTTAAGATGAGTCTTTAATGTCGGCAGGCCTAGAAATGCAGAGAAATGTGGTGGGTGGAAAAGCAGAAAAATAGATCTAATATCTTAAATGGATGCAGTGAAACCTGCATGTGGTGAAGCTAAAGATCCTGCTTTGTCTTCAGTTTGTGTTATCTGAAACAGCATTGATTTTAATTCTTTTCTATGCTTGATATAAAATGCCACACCAACAGCCACCCGCCCAAGCAGAAAGAGGATGTAAACAGTGGAGAAAAAAAAACATATTTTTACCCAGGCTGTCAGCTTAGTTTCCTGTTCTTCCACTAAGTGAAACACACTAATGTTTCAGAGAATGTTATTTGTTTTCCTCTAACAATGGGGACCTCTGATTGTGTCCTTGTTTGGAGAAGCACAAAACAGCACATGATTTTTATTGCTTGCTCTGTTCAGGGGGACGATTGCTCAGAGTTTTCCAGCTGCCGAGGAATAAGTGGAACATGTACCATTTCAGCTGCTCTGTTTTTGCGTTCTTTGTTATGCTCGTTGCACACCCACTCATTCAGTATGTGGAAGGAAATATCACTGTAAAGGCAGAGGTTTGATTTGGAACAAGTAGTCACATGAACTTTGGTTTGATGAGTTAATGTTGCCGAGATGTGGTGTTTGGGGTTGCCTATCATAGACATGATAAAAGATGTGTCATGATAAAAGATGGTGAAATGACTGTTCTCGCATATACAGTATTGTGCAAAAGTCTTGAGGCACCCCTCATTTCTTTATATTTTGCTTCCAAGGAGCCAGACTTTCTTGTAATTGTTTTAAAGTGGTCTCAAGCAATAGTTCTTCAGGCTTTCTGAAGGTCTTTCAAAGTTTTTCTTTGGACATTGGCTGCTTTTTCACTCATTTTCAGTCCAGTCCTTGTACCTAATCATATTCAGAGGAATGTTTTTTGTTTGTTTGTTAAGCCACTGAACACTGACCTATTAATCATTCAAGCATAAAAAGGCAACTAATTCCAGGGATGAACCAGCGTTGTGTACACATAACAGACAATTTTAAATTGTATCTTTAGGCACTTTGTTACTAGCAGCCTGTTGCAAAAACACAATTTTTGTTTACTGGCAAAATGTGGCCAAAAATAGCAGAATATAGACATGAAGAAAAACGTCGTTCCTTCTGTTTGTTTTGGATCTCTCTTTAACCTGTGTGAGAGTAGATCAAGGTGGTCGTAGAAGTTCAGTGGTCTCACCTGAGTTTCCTGCGCTAAACCTCAAAGCACACACCTTAGCCTAAACTATTCATATCATGAATAGTACTCATGATTTTTTTTTAAACCACAAGACTGCGTGAAAAAGCAGTTGATCCTTGCACACTGGTATTTCCCTCACAGCTATTTTTTTTTTTTTTTTTTTTTTTTTTAAAAATACTTTTTTT